>QGSO01000316.1:694035-784035 GCA_011037825.1 Carya cathayensis | reverse complement strand
AAAAGCCGTGATCACCACACTAGTCTAAAATGGTTGTGATCAAAAGAATACTTGAGATACAACTCCAAAAGTACAAGTATTAACCTAAGTTAAATACTATACCATCATCAACATCGCACCGTGGCCTAGTCGACCGTATTCAGTTGGTCAGATTCCAATTCTCCTTTGGGTCCTGTAACAAGATCTACCATTCGGGGGGAATGGTAGTTGGGACTACCACAGTGAGATTTGATTACAAATCTCAGTAAGTTAACATAAAACTCACACACAGGTTAAAGATGCATGCATGGCAGTAAAAGCATAAATGCATAAGTAAAGTCGTACATAAGCATAGCATAACTTGACATATAACATGACATAACCAGAACTTAAACGTGAACTGAACTTGACTTAACATGACATGAACTTGAGTTTAAAACATAACATGGACTTGAAATGTAGCATGAACGTAAACATGCATAACATAAATATGAACTTGAAAATAACATAAACTTGAACATATCATGACATAAACGTGAACTTGAGACATACTGTAAACGTGAACTTAACATGATGTGAACATGAACTTGGAACATAACTTGATCATGAACATAACATGTACGTGTACATAACAAAACATGAACTTGATCTGAAACTTGACTTATCATGCACTTGATCTGAAACTTGACTTAATACGTACTCCACAGTTGTTGTGGCCCCACGTATTCTACGTGTCACAATTGCTGTGTCTCACGTAGTGTATGCTCCACAGTTGTTGTGGCCCCATACTTCATGCTCCACAGTTGTTGTGGCCCCATGTATACACGTAACATAAAATATAATACGTACTCCACAGTTGTTGTGGCCCCACGTATACACGTAACATAAAATATAATACGTACTCCACAGTTGTTGTGGCCCCACGTATACACGTAACATAAAATATAATACGTACTCCACAGTTGTTGTGGCCCCACGTATACACGTAACATAAAATATAATACGTACTCCACAGTTGTTGTGGCCCCACGTATACACGTAACATAAAATATAATACGTACTCCACAGTTGTTGTGGCCCCACGTATACACGTAACATAAAATATAATACGTACTCCACAGTTGTTGTGGCCCCACGTATACACGTAACATAAAATATAATACGTACTCCACAGTTGTTGTGGCCCCACGTATACACGTAACATAAAAAATAATACGTACTCCACAGTTGTTGTGGCCCCACGTATACACGTAACATAAAAATATAATACGTACTCCACAGTTGTTGTGGCCCCACGTATATACGTAACATTAAATATAATACGTACTCCACAGTTGTTGTGGCCCCACGTATTCACGTAACATAAAATATAATACGTACTCCACAGTTGTTGTGGCCCCACGTATTATACGTAACATAACATGTCTTATCTTTCTTAATGCATGAGATATTAATTAATATCATATACTTTTCTAACATGGCGTATACTTGTAAATGACACAATATGATTTAATCATAACATTTCATGGCATACTTAACATGGCATACTTATAACATACATCATTGTATGATAGAAAAGATTATGTAACAGATAATTATTCATGAGAGATTAAATCATACGTAGCAGATAAACATGTAATGACATAGCATGACATGGCATATACGATAACATACATACATAAATTGTAGTTCTCTTACCCATCACACATACACAATAAACTGATAGTAAGTTAGAGGCTAACTTACCTCGATTGTCACGTTCTACGAGAATAAAGTGCGATATACGAGAAACTGTAAAAGGTCATTCTAAAAGTTAGAAATTTAATTACTAACAATTAGAAACATGGAAACAAGTTATCTTAGAGTAAAATTATCATTTTACCCTCTACATGTGGGAAAACGACCATTTTACCCATAACTTAAGGATTTCATATCCTAACTCCAAAAATTTCCAAAATTTACATTCCTCATGTAAATTTTGTTCTAAACTCAAATATCAACTCAGAAAAAAATTTAAAACAAAACAACACTATGGAAAACACACTATGGCCGAAACATCCATAGGCCATTTCTCTTGATTTTTGTTACAATTCCTTCCAACTTCAAAACTCATGCTTAAACCAAAATTTTACAACAAACATCTTCCAATCCTAAGTTTAAAACCATACTTGAAACATCCATTTAGAAAAAGCTAATAATCAACACCAAACTTTTTTGTAAAAAGATCAAAACACTTGAATCACAAGCTTTGTCCTTAAATCAAAACATCTCCAAGAATTCCAAAAAATCTAATCTTACTTCTAACATATTCATAACATCATCCTCAGATAAACCATGCTTTAAATCATCAAACTAAAGTCACCAAAATCACAAAAATAACACTTGGAGTTTTTGATTTTACACTTAGTCCAAAAACAGAAACTTTTTCTTAACTAGCTTTGATAAATCTCTTGATCAATGGCTTAAGAAGGTGAGATCTTTGAAATAAAGTATCACATGGTTTAAAAACGTGTCCTAAAGAATATCCAACCATCAAAATTAAAATCACATGGCTAAAACCCAATAAAACATGGATCTAACCTAAAAACATCAAATCTTAGGCCTAACCGAAATTCTCTTGCATAGAAAAATCATATCTTTGAAACTAATACTAAATATCTCCAAAATAACATCCTAACATGAAAATAAGAGACTTAGGATCATCATATAAAAATATCAAAGCCTTTAGAGTAAGATCAAACCTCAAAATATTCAAACTTTATCCAAATAAAAACTGTTTTGTCACTTCCAGTTTTCATGTTTCTAGATCTAATAAAATCTATCATCAAAATCTTTATTCATGCAACAAAACCTCAATGAAAACTCTTAAACACATTCTAAGAACACTCCATAAAATTTTCGGACCAAGATATATCCATTAGCTTGGTCAAAAACTCCAAAACATAACACACTCTCCAGATTCACGCCCAGAATGACCTTTCCATGGTTAAAAATACTTTTGACCGACCAAATGACCATGGAATGATACGAAAAATACATCTACGGAAACTAGACTCAAAGAGGAACAACTTTTATGAAGGAGTCATCGTGTGAAAATACTTACAAAGGGTCGAAAAACTCCACGCAAAAAGACCCAGAAATCTGCCCGAGAGAGCTCTTTTGGGTTTCTCTCTAAGAACGGGGTGAAGAAATGATTAAAGTGAAGTAAGTGTGTCTTGCACGACTCAAGACTTCTGTAGGGAGAATATTTGGACCTTAATGATCATTGAGTGGAGGTGTAGACATGTGACATAATGTAGAGGATAGTGGGGGGCAAAAGACAACTTACAAAGGCTATGAGACATGGGACTTGATGGGGTGGGTTCCTCCATATTAATGAGTGCAACTTGATGCAATGAATGGTCTGCCAAGTGGGGGAGGAAATTTCTCCAAGAAGCTATGCCAAGGTGGCCAAAATTCGTGGGCTTTAGTGGGCCTTAGTGGGCCTCAACCAAGTGGGCTTCAATTTGGGGTTTAAAGGGGGTTTGGTTAGGGTTTGAGATGCTATCAAGCCCAAATCCAATTTTTCTTGGCCCAATCAAATTTCTAAGGTTTAAAATGTTGGATAAAGATGTCATAATAGGAATTTGAGAAATTAATAGCATGTGAAAGTGATTTAATCAAGTGATTAAACACAATACTAGAAATTGGATCAAAAAGGGTTTGAATGCCAACTTTAGGGTTTGGGGAAACCGTTTAGGGTTTCGGTTTCAACCAAGTTTTTGGGGTTTCAAAAGGATTCCAACCATTTAGGGTTTTACTAGGGTTGAAACCCTCTTCATCTAACTCAATTTGGTTGATCAGATGAAAAAAAACTGTTTTGCTTAGGTGGCATG
The DNA here is from genome assembly GCA_011037825.1 of Carya cathayensis. NCBI lineage: Eukaryota > Viridiplantae > Streptophyta > Magnoliopsida > Fagales > Juglandaceae > Carya > Carya cathayensis. Next base: position 780,181 of record QGSO01000316.1, on the reverse strand, counting down.
ATCTCACACATTGATTTCCTTCACAAATCCATCTAATGGTTTCTCTTTGTGCCAAGTATCTAATACTATTCATTATGTGTGGTTAAGATCTTGCCAAGTGTCCAAATAAAACTTCTCTAACCTAATTTGGACATTTCACACTGTGATTTTGAAACCACTGCACTTAGTACGCTTATCGAGGTTACTATTCACTCCGAAAAAGTGCATAATAAACTTAGTACTGAAAAATCCTAAATATTCAACTGAGTCTAGTGGCGTAAACTATAACGTAATCTGACACTTCTAACTACCTCAAACAAATAAAATCACATTTCTGGCACCATAGTGAGTGATAAAACTAATTATGTTGACATACTAGAACTTATGCGATTAGCCGATTCGTAAAAACTTATGGGGTTTTCACGAGATTTCTAATGTCTATAGAAATTCCACCATTGAATTTCTAGCGGGCTGTTACATCCTCCCCTCCTAAAAAAAAGATTTCGTCCTCGAAATCGACGCAAGTACAAACATAAAACACGCTTAAAACACTGTAGATAGTTTGAAAAAAAAAGAACCGTCCGTGACCCGACAAGTGCTGCAAAGTCTCGGGGCCTACTCTATGAATTTAATACGGCTAGTGATTTGAACAAACGCCTGATGTTGATGACAACCGTGATTGAAGGCTTTGAGTTTCTATAAAGAAACAGGATCATCTTCATCCATCGGAAAGAAAAAACATCGCTTCTTGACCTGTGTTTTGTTTTTCCATAACAAAATAATGGCTGGGCAAAACTCTTCCACTAATGTTCCAGACTTGAATCAGGAACCCTTGACGCATCAACCATCAATCTTCTCTCCTGAGGTCGTCAATACTACGATAGGAGCAGCGAACTGTTCTTCTAGTAGGACTGATTCTGAGATTATTACAGAATCATGGAAGCTCAGTAGTCAATATGCTGCCTCTGTTACGATCATGTCTCGGAGGTTACTGGCGAGGGTAAGTGAGATTGATCATCTTAACATCCAAATATCTGAGTTACAACAGAAGCTTGCTAATAAGGATAGAGAAAATAAAAGGCTACAGCAAGAAAACCAAGAGTTGAAGAAATTTGCAGATTGGTATGCTCATGATCTGCAACCACGAATAGAAGAGCTGGAACGAGAAAGGATTCAGATACAGGGTCAACATCGGCAGATAACAGCAGAGGTTCATCGTTTTCTAGAGAAATAGGGACAAACTACTGTTAATCTAGCTGGCTTAGTAAGAAACTTTTGACAAAGCGTGTCCAGCATATCTTGTATTTCTTTTGACTAAATAAGATTTGAAGAGAAACTAGTTTGTCTTCTTCTTTATGTTATCTCTATAAAGTCAGTCTTCAACTCAATCCAATATGCATCAAAACTTATTCTCATCTCTATAACTCCTCTGCATTCCTTCAACATTCTCGCCTTAAGTTTTCAGTTCTTTTCTCAATGGCTCAATCTTCTAACATTTCCCTAGATCCATCCATGAGGTATTCAGCACCTCAACCTCCTGTCCTTTCTGCAGCTGCCATAGGTGCCATGCTGCAGCAAGAAAATACTAGTATGGCTAATAAGTCAGACTCCGATGCTGTCTACGACTTGGTGAGTCTTGGGACTCGCTACTCATCTTCTATAATTGCTTTTTCCCAGCGGGTACAAGCCAAAAACCAAGAGGTTGAAAGGCTTAAAGAACAAATTGTTGTACTTCAACGAATTGTTCAAGAGTCTCACACCAGGGAAGGAATCCTTCGGCAGCAGAATAAACAGCTGAAAACTCTACTGGATTCTTCATTCCGCTTGCCAGCTCCCATGAATAGGGATGATATGATATTGTATGAAGAGAGTGAGCGTCTCCAACATGAGGCTAAGAACCTCAAGTTTATGTAGAAGCATTTTATTAAAAAAAATATCTCTTTATATTTATGAACTCTGGTTTTATCCTTTAAGAGATATTCGTAACATGCTTCATACCTATTTCTCTTCTAATCATATATAATCTATCTTCTGGTAAAGGTTTTGCGAAAATATCTGCTAACTGATCATGTGTGTTTGTGAACTCTATTACTATATCGCTTTTCTGCACATGATCTCGAAGAAATTCAAGCCTAATGAAGACTAAAATCTCAAGCCTAGTATTTGGTGCATTTCCTAAGGACATGTGGATTTACAACCCAGAGACGTATTGCTCTGATACCACCTGTGACGCCCCCAAATTCCGCTTGGGATTGAACGGACATTTGAAGCGTCGAGACATGCAACACAAGGTTACCTGCCCCCGTTCATGACATATAAGATGCAATGTTCCTAACATGCATCTAACATTATGCAATATTCGCAGCGGATAATCTTTTTCTTTAGCAATACTATGCACCAACTAAATATATCCCAAATACTTGAAACATAATTCATACATAAAGGCATACTAAAAAGCCGTGATCACCACACTAGTCTAAAATGGTTGTGATCAAAAGAATACTTGAGATACAACTCCAAAAGTACAAGTATTAACCTAAGTTAAATACTATACCATCATCAACATCGCACCGTGGCCTAGTCGACCGTATTCAGTTGGTCAGATTCCAATTCTCCTTTGGGTCCTGTAACAAGATCTACCATTCGGGGGGAATGGTAGTTGGGACTACCACAGTGAGATTTGATTACAAATCTCAGTAAGTTAACATAAAACTTATACACAGGTTAAAAATGCATGCATGGCAGTAAAAGCATAAATGCATAATTATAGTCATACATAAACATAGTATAACTTGACATATAGCATGACTTAACCAGAACTTAAGCGTGAACTGAACTTGACTTAACATGGCATGAACTTAAGCTTAAAACATAACATGAACAATCAACATAACATGAACGTGAAACATAACATGGACATGAACATAACATAACATGAACGTGAGCTTGAACGTATCATAAACGTGAACATAACATGATGTGAACATGAACTTGGAACATAACATGAACATGAACATAACATGTACGTGAGCATAACATAACATGAACTTGATCTGAAACTTGACTTAACATAAACTTGGAATCTTATTTAATTGTCTTGATTAATAACGTGCATTAATACGTACTCCACAGTTGTTGTGGCCCCACGTATTCAAGTAACATAAAACATAATACGTACTCCACAGTTGTTGTGGCCCCACGTATTCTACATGTCACAATTGCTGTGTCTCATGTAGTGTATGCTCCACAGTTGTTGTGGCCCCATACTTCATGCTCCACAGTTGTTGTGGCCCCATGAATTCACATAACATAAAATATAATACGTACTCCACAGTTGTTGTGGCCCCACGTATTCTACATGTCACAATTGCTGTGTCTCATGTAGTGTATGCTCCACAGTTGTTGTGGCCCCATACTTCATGTAACATAAAATATAATACGTACTCCACAGTTGTTGTGGCCCCACGCATTATAAGTAACATAAATATAATACGTACTCCACAGTTGTTGTGGCCCCACGCATTATAAGTAACATAACATTAAATATAATACGTACTCCACAGTTGTTGTGGCCCCACGCATTATAAATAACATAAAATATAATACGTACTCCACAGTTGTTGTGGCCCCACGCATTATAAATAACATAAAATATAATACGTACTCCACAGTTGTTGTGGCCCCACGCATTATAAATAACATAAAATATAATACGTACTCCACAGTTGTTGTGGCCCCACGCATTATAAATAACATAACATAAATATAATACGTACTCCACAGTTGTTGTGGCCCCACGCATTATAAGTAACATAAATATAATACGTACTCCACAGTTGTTGTGGCCCCACGCATTATAAGTAACATAAAATATAATACGTACTCCACAGTTGTTGTGGCCCCACGCATTATAAATAACATAAAATATAATACGTACTCCACAGTTGTTGTGGCCCCACGCATTATAAATAACATAAATATAATACGTACTCCACAGTTGTTGTGGCCCCACGCATTATTATAACATAACATGTCTTATCTTTCTTAATGCATGTGATATTATTTAATATCATATACTTTTCTAACATGGCGTATACTTGTAAATGGCATAATATGATTTAATCATAAACATTTCATGGCATACATGTATCATATGGCATACTTAACATGGCATACTTATAACATACATCATTGTATGGCAGAAAAGATTATTTAACAGATAATTATTCATGAGAGATTAAATCATACGTAACAGATAAACATGTAATGACATAGCATGACATGGCATATACGATAACATACATACATAAATTGTAGTTCTCTTACCCATCACACATACACAATAAACTGATAGTAAGTTAGAGGCTAACTTACCTCGATCGTCGCGTTCTATGAGAATAGAGCGCGAGACACGAGGAACTGCACAACAGCTGGAAGAGGAACACTCGAGTCCTTAAGATTTTCACTTCTGAACTCAATTGCCATATTGTAAGCACTTGCAACACCACGGCCAACTTGAGGTTTCACTATACTCGGAAGAGATAAATTGACTTCAGAAAGCCTTTGCACTAAAACAAGTTCATTAAAATTATCAATAACAACCAAACAAACAACTCATTTCTCAATCCATATACTCTTAGCCATAGTCAACCACAAGATGACACCAGTCATCCCGGACTATAATCCATATCATCACTGCTTCGGGACACTGTCATACAGTTTCCCAACATTACACCATACGCTCCACACTTCTCTGCTACGCCATTCAACCCTTCGTGACACGCCATCCGATGTATCACGACTTAATACAGAGTACACTCACGTGAACTCTCTTCCATCCACACTACAATACCCATCACTGCGATACACGTCTCACGGTGCATCGCTACGCGACACGGAGTACGCGCTACGCGTACTTCCTTCGCTACAACTCTCATCAACACGATGCACATCACACGATGCATCGCCATACAACACGGAGTACACTACATGCGTACTCCCTTCCTTCTACGACACACATCACTACAGTGCACGTCGCGCGGCGCGTCGCTGCATTACACAGAATACGCTACACGCGTATTCTCTTCACACAACCCGCCGTATCACATCTACGGCATCCATCTCACGCCTATACTTCACAGCACAGTCCACAAAATACACAATCAAACGCAACACTTCACAACCACACTTCGCTTCACAACTACGCAACGAATTCCACAAATACAACTACACAATCCACAAACCAACCAACTATTTTAAACGTAAAATAACTAGAGATAGAAGGTTATACCATCGACGGGATAACCCGTGCGTCGCTCGTTGTTCGTCACGAACATGCGTCGGAGGAACGTACGTGGCGGCGTACGGTGGCTGTCCACCACATAAAGTGGTAGTTTGGGCTTGAGAAAGGCTAGGCGTGGTCTTGGAAGACTCATGATTTTACAGCTGTTGGTGAAGAACAAATTACGTGATTTACGGAAAAGATAATCTATACGCGTGATTCCAGATGAGGGTAAAGACGAGAGAGATGTGATTGCTGTCGGGAAAGAATCCAAAACTGATAATTTTAGCGGGCTGTTACAGAGGGCAACGTTGAATCAAATCTTTATACCTTTCCCACGCTTCATAGAGTGACTCAAAATCATTTTGCTTGAATTGACCAATTTCACTCCTAAGTTGGGCTGTTTTTGTAGGTGGAAAGAATTTGACAAGAAACTTTTTAGCCATGTCCTGCCAACTAGTGATGCTTCCAGGTTGTAGAGATTGTAGCCAACCTCTAGCCTTGTCCCTTAAAGAAAAAGGAAACAATCTCAGTCTAATTGTGTATTCAGTAACACCATTGATCTTTACAGTATCACAAATCTCCAAGAACATTGCCAAATGAATATTGGGATCATCAAGTGGCGATCCGCTGAATTAGGCTTGTTGCATCATGCTAATCAAGGCTGGTTTGAGCTCAAAGTTGTTGGCATTAATGGTCTGGCGTCTTATACCTAAGTAGTTGTTATTCACAACTGGTCGTACATAATCCTTCAAGGTGCGTGGCAGTGCATCATATTGTTCGTCAGCCATGGCTAGTATTTTATTTTTTCTTCGTGATCTAAGAGTTCTTTCAATCTTCGGATCAAAAGGAATAATGTCACGAGATCTAGCATAGCTAATCCAACGTAAAAAACACACCTGTAGAGCCAAATATATATATAAATAAATAAAATTAAAATTCTAAATTAAAACCAATATTACTTTGTATTGATATTGGCAAAAAAATAAGAATAAATCAATCCCCAGCAATGGCGTCAAAAACTTGATCGGTGTAAAACTGTAAGTGCACAGTATCGTAGTTTTATAGTAAAGTGATAATAAGAGTATCGTGCTCAGGAATTGGTAACTTACTTTTGACAAATACAGAAATTATACTAATCTCGATTTTATCTAGAGCAGTCACTAAGATTTTTGTAATTTTAATTTAAAATGAAATCAATTCAAAGAAAAATACGCAAAGAAAAATAAAAATGATGTTCGAAGATCAAATTAATGGGAAAGAAAAACTTCTAGGAAATCAATTTCACCTAATTCCTCACTATGCTTTACTCATCTAACTAATTGAATTTAATTCTTTTTGTTTATTAGCAAATCTCTAATTCATCCAAAAGCCTCTTTCGATAGTCAATTAAAAATTATTCCTATTCATCATTTTACATAAGAGTATGCAAATTAATAAAGTAAGAAAGCAATAAGACTAATGATTTAAATATTACATAGGTTCATACAAGTCTTTCAATCTGTATATTTACCTATGTCGAAATATTCAAGATCTATCTTATAATTCAATCTTTCGATAGCAAATCACAAGATTAAAATCATCTAATTAATGGCCAGTCAATTAGAAGCAATAAACTCAGAATAAATCAGATAAACAAAGAAAGAATTTCTTTAAATTAGCATAGAAAATCAAGCATAGTTCGGAACTAGATTACATTATTTTCCTAGAATAAATAAAATTTAGTTTATGCTAAAAATTAAATTCGATATGAACGAATTCACCATAATTTTTCTGAGAATAATGGAAGAAAAATGAACATTAAAAAATGCTCCTCGCAGTCGCAACAGCGTCTTCACCGTCGCATCTCCTCTTCCAAACCAAAGGAAATTAAATTTCTAAATCTGTGTTTTTTTTTCCTCTAAGAGCCAAGCCGAAAAAAATTAATTAATTCCCCAGCAAATGCCGTCCGTTTTGTGCCAGCCAAGAGCAGATCCAATCTCCAGTTTTTCACTTCCTCTCAATTTCTACGTGCCAGCCAAAAAGTCCCGTATTGCATGCCAAGTCAAATCTAACTTTTTTGATTCTATGAAGACCAAGTCAAAGTATTCCATTAAAATTAAAAGGGGCTTACGTACATGCAAATCATCTCATTTTCTTTTGCTTTTTCGTCCAATCTCTTTCCTTTTCTTTTCTTTTTTCTTTTTCTTTTTTTGTTTTGTTTTTTTTGTTTTGTTTTTCAAATTCTCTATCTTGGGCTTGAAGTCCACGTGTAGTTAGGATGCTTCAACTTTCTTTCTTCATCAACTTATCCCTTCTATCTTTAGCATCTTGAAAAAAAATCAAACTTGATCTTTATCCTCAAATTGCACCGGTGAAATTTAGATCTTTATTTTCTTCAAACCTGTAATAAAATTTAAATAATAAAAATGAAGCCTAAAATTAACAAAAATAAATAAAATTAGACTAAATTTTAAAGTTAAGAAGTGATAAAATATACTAAATTATGCAAGTCATCAGATTCAGATGTTAAATCTACCATTGAGTTATATGAATAAGATGATGGGGGAGGTTATGGAGGTTGATGTGCAGGAGGATGGTTCAACGTGGGGTAGATGTCTGAGAGTGAAGGTGGAATGTGACTTGAGAAAACCTATAGCTCGAGGAAGAACCATTGTAGTGGATGGGAGGAAGTGTTGGGTGCATTTTCAGAATGAGAAGTTGCCTAGGATGTGTTTTAAATGTGGAAGGATAGTTCATGAGAAGGATGGTTGTAAGGAGAGTGCAGAAAATTCTGGCTAGTATGGTGTCTAGCTCGAGCTATACCTCAAACAAGGAAGAATGCTGTTAAGAAAGGGGATCATAAAGAGAAAGATAAAAGTGAGGAGAGGGGAGATCAAGGGGGTCAGAGCTTGAATAATGTGAAGGAAGATGGGGTGTTCCATAAGGATGAGGTTAGGAAGGAGACTGTTAAGATGGGAAGTGATGTGAGAAATGAGGATTCCAAATTGGCTGAGTTTCAGGTTGGGGCTTCACAATCTCCAGTTCTGTTGCAAGAAGTGAATAAGGAGAGGTCAGTTGGTATTGAGAAACAAAAGGATTTTCAGATTACTATGTATGGAAATGAGCAGTTGATTGTGAATATGTTTGCAGGTGATGAGGATGATAGTAAGAGGGTTTCAAGATGGAAGATGAGGACCAGAGCTAGGCCTGAGTCAGGTAAGACGTCTAGTCATTCCTTGGTTAAAAGAGGTTTTGAGGATATTGAGGAGGTTAGTGAAATGGTGGTGGAAGGAAAGAGATTCAAAGGCAATTCTAATTTGGTCTGTATTGAAAACAGACTAGGGGTGGTGGCTGCTGAGTAGCACCACCTAGCATTATGAATATTATATGTTGGAACTGCCGAGGGCTTGGGAACCCTCGGACAGTTCAGGATCTTAGCCTATTGGTTAAGGATAAGTGCCCACTTTGGTTTTTGTTTGTGAAACAAAAACTAGATCTTATAAAATCTCAAGCTTACAGAGAAGATTAGGCATGGAAGGATGCCTTGTTGTAGATTCTGATGGGAGGAGAGAAGGTTTGGTCCTGCTATGGAGATATGAGAATGCTATTGAGGTGATTAATTACTCAAGCTGGCATATAAGAGTGATGGTTAAAGGCGAGAAGAAAGGAAGGGATTGGCAATTTACAGGTTTTTATGGGCACCCGGAAACAAGGAAAAGAGGTCTTTCTTGGGAGTTATTAAGGCAGTTAAAGCCTGATAATGATACTGCTTGGTGTGTAGGGGGAGATTTCAACAAGATATTGTGGCAAAATGAGAAGGCGGGAGGGAAGAGAAGACCAGATGGTCAACTCAATTTGTTTAGGAATGCATTGGAGGATTGTGGTCTGGGTGATAATGGCTTTCGAGGTAGTGCTTTTACCTGGTCTAATAAGAATGGTGATCTTACCTTTACAAAGGAAATATTTGACAGGTTTGTAGCTAATGAGAAATGGAGATCTATCTTTAAGGAGGTGAAAGAAGAGGTGCTGACTGGAAGATGCTCTGATCATCAGCCTATTTTGCTTTCTATTACTAAAGGAGAGCTTTGAAGGAGAAGACAGAATTATCCTTTCAGGTTTGAGGCCTGTTGGATGAAGCAGGATGGCTGTGAGCAAATTGTTAAGTGAGGTTGGAAGAGAGGACTGTTAATGAAAGAACCTGTTCAGAGAGTCCAAATTGGACTGCAGTTTTGCAGTGATTCTTTATCATCCTGCTTCAAAAGAAAAGACAAGGGGAGAGTTCAAGGGAAAGACCTGATTTCAAAGAAGATCAAGGTGTTGCAAGGGAATATGTCTTAGGAAAATGTGGTTGAGATGAAGCTGCTACAAGAGAAGGTTGGTTTGTTATTGGAACAAGAAGATATTAAATGGAGACAACGTGCTAAAAGGAATTGGTATACTTTGGGGGATAAAAACACTAGATTCTTTCATGAGTGTGCCAATCAGAGAAGGAAAAGAAATAAAATTGTACCAATACTAGATGGTCAATCAGTTTTGGGGGAGGATGAGGAGGGTATTGCAGTGGCTTTTCGAGATCATTTTTCTAGGGTTTACTCTAGTGCCAAACCATCAGTAGAAGTCATAAATGAATGCATTGCTGAGATAGAGCCGAGAGTGTCAGAAGCTATGAATGATTTTCTTAAGGAGACTTTTACAAGAGAAGAAGTGGAGATTGCACTGAAAATGATGGGGCCTATGAAAGCTCCAAGGCCTGATGGCTTTGGGGCCTGTTTTTTCCAAGAATTTTGGTATGTGGTGGTAAATGAAGTGGGTGATGCTGTCTTAAAATTTTTAAATGGAGGCAGTTTACAAGGGTTTGTTAATCAAACGTTTATAGCATTGGTACCCAAAGTTAAAGATCCAAAGAGTGTTAATGAAATTTGGGTCTATTAGTCTTTGCAATATATTTTATAAGATCATTGCAAAGACCCTTGCAAATAGGCTTAAAAAGGTGATGGATGAGATCATTTCAAGATGCCAAAGTGCCTTCATTCCTGAGAGGTTGATATTTGACAATGTTATTGCAGCTTATGAAGTGTTACATTCTATGAAGTGTAGATAGAAGGGTAGAGTGGGAAGCATGGCTGTTCGGCTTGACATCTCCAAAGCCTATGACAAGTTGGAATAGGGATACCTAGAAGCAGTAATGAGAAAGCTTGGTTTTGGGGCTAGATGGATAGGATTGATCATGAATTGCATTTCTTCAGTGTCTTATGCTACCCTTGTGAATGGAAGGCCAGGTAAGTTCATTGTTCCTACTAGAGGATTAGGACAAGGAGATCCATTGTCTCCTTACCTTTTTCTCCTATGTGCTGAGGGATTAAGTTCAATGCTTGTAAAGGCAAAACTGAAAGGTGAACTTAAAGGGGTGGCAATGGCTCGAGGAGGGGTTAAGTTGACTCATTTACTATTTGCAGATGATTGCTTAATTTTTGGGAAGGCTACATGGATGGAATGGAGGAAATTAGTGGGATTTTGGAGGTATATGAGCATGCACCTGACCAGAGTCTTAATAAGCACAAGACAACTATATTATTCAGTCCTGTAGTTGGTTTGAATGTGAGGAATGCAATTGTTAAGGAGTGTGGGGCTCGTGTGCAGGACAACTGTGAAAAATATTTAGGCCTACCAATTATGGTTGGTAGGTCTAAATATCAATCTTTTAGCATTCTTAAAGATCGTGTGTGGAAAAAGCTAAGTAATTGAAAGAATCAATTCCTCTCTCCATCGAGGAAATAAGTGCTACTTAAGGCAATTATTCAAGTTATTCCTACCTATTATATGAATGTATTTAGATTGCCCAAAAAATTGTGTAAGGAGATAGCATCTCAAACGGCTAAATTCTAGTGGGGTTTTAAACAAAGGGAAAACATAATACAATGGAAGAGTTGGGCTAATATGGGACTGTCAAAGTGTGATGGAGGCTTGGGCTTTAGAGAGTTAGAAGCTTTTAATCAAACGCTCCTTGCAAAGCAATGATGGAAGGTGATAATGAATCCTCTTTCTATGGCTGCTACAGTTTTAAAAGATAAATACTGCAGACATTCTGCATGCCTCTTTAGGGTTTAAACCCTCTGTGATATGGAGGAGTTTGTGGAGTTCTCTTAATTTGTTGAAGGATGGGTTGGTTTGGAGGGTTGGTGATGGGAAGAGTATGAGGATTTGGGAAGATAGGTGGATACCTACGACTGTTATTTACAAAATTCAATCACCAATCAATATTTTGCATGCTGAAGCAAAGGTGGAGGAGTTGATAAGAGTTTATAGTAGGGGATGAGATGTTGAACTAGTGAAGCAAGTGTTTAATGAGTATGAGGCTTCAATAATCTATAAATTACCTGTCAGTCTCTCTAGGCTTATCTTGATAAACAGATATGGGCATTTTCAAATAATGGTATGTATAGTGTTAAAAGTGCATATCATTTTGAAGTTAATAGGAAAAGAAGGGAGAAAGGGGAAGTTTCAGGCAAGTCAAGTGAGGTTTGGAAGGGGCTGTGGAGAATGAATATCCCAGGGATAGTTAAAATCTTTGTTTGGAAGGCTATAAATAATTGCTACCAACTAAAATGAATTTAATGAGAGGAGTCTGTTTGTCATACTTTGTGGAGTTGTAATGGGGCAAGTGATGTTTGGGCATGTGAGAGGAGTCCAGTGCAGAAATGGAAAAGTATTGAAAAGGATTTTTTTGAACTTTGGTCTGACTGGTATTCAAAGCTGTCCCAAGATCAGATAGAGGTAATGGCTGTGATGCTGAGAGGAGTTTGGTTAAGAAGAAATGGGTTGGTGTTTGAAAATAAGTTTGAAGGACCTAATGAAGTTTTTAACAAAGCTGTTGAATGCTTGTCAGAGTATCAGTTGGCACAAATTCAGCAAGGCAAAGATCAGGAAAATGGTGGAACACTTGGTAGCAACTTTTTTCATTGGAAATTACCTGTAGGAGATATGGTGAAGGTTAACTGGGATGCGGCTTTGGAGTCTAATGAAAACAGAGGTGGGATTGGGATAGTGATCAGAGACAGTTATGGAGAGGTGCTAGTATCTCTATGCTATTCAAAAAAATATGTTTCTGGTCCTATTATAGCTGAAGTCTTTGCTCTATGGAGGGCCATGAAGTTATGTGATAAGCTCAATTTCTGGAATGCACAACTGGAGGATGATGCATTAACTGTTGTAAACGCTGTTAATAATTCAGAAGTGAATTGGGAATGGCATGGTCAATTGATTGAGGATTTAAAAGCTGTTTTAAACAACAGAAGGAACTGGACAGTGTCATATGTGGAGAGATCTTGTAATAGTGTTGCACATAGCCTTGCAAAGATGGCTTTAAATGTAAGTGAAGAGTTAGTTTGGATGGAAGATCATCATCAGGAGGTACTGAAAAATGTTATATTTGATAAGCTGTGTAATTCGATTAATAAATGAATACAACATATAGGTTTCTTTTTAAAAAAGAAAAGTACATATATATATATATTAGTATTAGTTATGAACTTATGGTGATTTAGTATAACTATAGTTTATATTAGAATATTAGTATTAGTACATATGTGATTATTTAGTATAGTGATTTATATACTAATTTATAAATAGACTTAAAGTATATTACCAATAGTAATTTATCATTATTTTATACGTGATTATTTAGTATAATGATTTATATACTAATTTATACATAGACTTTTTTTTTTTTTTTAAAAAAAAGACTTAATCCATTCACTAAAACCAAAGTTACATCTGTAACTAATCAATACAGGATAATCCCGATTATCAGCCAAACTAATCGTCTGTTTGGGGCTTCCCCGCCAACAAATTTCTTTGTGATAGACATTGTCTAAACTTCTATAACTTCTCTATCGACAACAGTCAAGAGAGAAGCGCTCTATTAAAACAGAGCTAAACTACTTTACTTCCAAAGGAAGAAAGGTACACCCAATCTCCATCCTCCAAAGAGGAGGAGTACAACCACACTCTCTTCTCCCAAAGAGGAAGAGTACAACCACCAACCTTCCTCCAAAAGAGGAGTAGGACAAACACCTACCTTCCTCCAAAAGAGGAGTGAGACACTAGCCTATACTTTATAAATATTATTAAAAACAAAAAAACAAACAACAAAAACAAAACTGGAAACAAGAAAACTGGCAATGGGCTGTAGAAACAAGTGGGCCCAGACTAAACCAAAAGGCCCAGCTTAAACGCATGTGGGGGCCCAACCTGTTAGGGTTTCCAGATGTTCCTTCTACGGCTGCCACCCATCTTCAGCTCTTCTAACCATTGCATCATCTCCTGCAATGTTCCCCTCCACCAACCGCACGAGCATGCCGCCGTCTCTTGCCCTGCCTTGTCCCGGACGACGTTACGGATCGCTGTGCAGGAGGTGCTCCTTGGTCGCAGACGGCTATTGGTATCCCTGCCTTGCCCATGAAAGTTTCGGATCACTGCGCAGGACATCCAAAAGCAGTCCGGTGTATTTGCTGCTTGGTCCACCACAGACAGCTTCGGATTGACTGGTAGCATGCTTCGGAATGTCTGGTAGCATGCTTTGGCTTGGCTGAGTCGATCTGTTCATGCCTCCCTCCTCCCCTGCCCTGGACGTGACACAGCCCTCTGTTTTCCTAGATGAAAACAAAGCTATCGAAGCCTAGCTTCAACGGCCAACCAAACGCCTACACAAAACCACCACCCCTGAGCAGAGGTGGTTTCTAGGCCCACTACGCGAGAGACACACCAAAACTGCCTTAAACCACCGTTAAAACAGCCACCTCAAGCCTTATTGTTAGAACCAAACAACCTAAAAGACAAAGTAAACGAAGGGATAGGAGGGAGGGGGATGCCGGGGGGAGCCGAGGCTCCCACCTCCCTCTTGGGAGGACTATCTGGCTTTGTTCTTTAGGGAGAGGGAGAGCTTCTTCTAAGTTAGAATAGTTACCCTTCGTATATTTTTATTTGAATTGTTTATACATAGACTTAAAGTATAATACTAATAGTAGTATAGTATTAGACTATTAGTATTTAGTACTAGGTCATAAAATTTAAATTGTATTAATATAATAGACTAATAGACTATATACTTATACATAATAAATTAAAGAATATAATAGACTATTAGTATTAGTATATATATATATATATATTAGTATTAGTTATGAACTTATGGTGATTTAGTATAACTATATTAGTATAAGTATAACTATAGTCTATATTAGAATATTAGTATTAGTATATATGTGATTATTTTATATGTGATTATTTAGTATAGTGATTTATATACTAATTTATAAATAGATTTAAAGTATATTACCAATAGTAATATAGTATTACACTATTAGTATCATTATAAATATTAATATTAATTATAGTGATTAGAATAACTTTATATTAGTATTTGTTAATTGTTATAGTGAGTTTAGTTTATTATAAGTTTATAACCATATTATTGATAGACTATATTGATAGTATTAGTATTAATATATCATTATTAATTTATTTTATATGTGATTATTTAGTATAATGATTTATATAGTAATTCATACATGGACTTAAAGTATAATACTAATAGTAATATAGTATTAGACTATTAGTATTTAGTATTAGGTCATAAAATGTAAATTGTATTAATATAAATTATATACTAATATATAAAATTTATATTTATCTACTAATGTCTTATGTACTTATAAAAAATATATATAGAGAGAGTTTTAAGTTTATTAGGCCATCAAAATTTAGTAATAATATTTGAATGATTTTCTTTCTATTTTGGTTCTTACTTCTTATGATAAAATGTTATTAATAAATTATATATATTTATAATATTATATATTTAAAACATATGCTCAATTAAATTTTCATGTTTAAGATTAGACTTTTATTTTATAAATTATAATAACATTATTTTATATATAATTATAATTTATATTATTATATATATTCTATAACAAAATTATATATAATATAAAACATATTATATATAATATTAAAAAATAAATAAAAATATATATTAAATAGTACTGGTCCGGTCTGGTCTAAAAATGATCGAAACAGAAATCGGACCGGTTCCGGTCGATTTTCCATTTTTTGAAACCTATCCCAAATGGAAAATCAATCCTGGACCGGTCCAAAACCAGCACAACCAGTCCAGTCTAGTTTTCCAGATTTTTCTTACACCCCTAACAAAAAACATGCAACTATGTGTTTACATATACAAATACATATACAAAGATTTTGAAGTTTTCTCCTTACCTGGAGAAGGGGTCAAGCTTGTGGTCATAAAGTTTGTTAGGGTTTTCAGTAGGGTCTCAGAGTCCTCCTCCTTGAGCCATTGAAGGCATCCTTATCAAGTATCAAGCTTAGAGAGAGAGAGAGAGAGAGAGAGAGCTTCTCTATAGGTTAAAAAGCCTCAAATAGGCCAGATTGAATGTCATGATGCCGGTGGCGAAAAACCCTAATGGTGGAAGAGAATACACGTCGATAGAAGAAAGTGAACTGAAGTGTGTGTGCGTGTAGTGAAGTGAAGATAAGTGAAGCCTTAAGTGTGAAGTGGGAACGGCGTCATGTGCATGTGTTCAAGTGAGATGATGCCTGGAACGATGTCGTATGTGTGTGTGAGTGAAATGATGCAGTGTGTGTGTTTGTGCTTGTGTTCAGCAACGAGTAAGGCATGGAGGAATTATCCAAAATGCAGTAACCTGGGAATGGGGATAATACATGTAATACACACCGTTTGGGAATTAAAGACTCCAAACAATGAGTTTTGGAAATTATTGGGTAGTTTAGTCTTTCATGTCTGTTTTTCATTACACGTCTGTTCTTTCATTACAAGTTTCAGCTGGTCACCTTAGTCTTTCTTAGAGAGTTAGATACATGTCATAAATGAGAGAATAAGAAGAGAGAAGAAAGGAAAAGAGGGGATCTAGAAAAATATTCTGAACATTTATTTGCATTTGGAGGTTTGGGAGCCTTCAAAGTACTCCCATAGCAATACAAATTAGTGAACGCTTTCTTCTAACAATTTCTTCAAACACTTGGTGTGCATTGCTTCTCTTTGGTTGACAGCACCATTTCCATCCTCTTCCCAGCCAACTTGTTACAACCATCACCATTATCAGTTGATATTAAGTAAGTAATTCATCAGCTCATTACAATCAGAAGCTTGGGCTTCTAACATTGCAACGTTCAAGGTCGGCAAGCTTCGTGCGCTGCTCTACTCTTAAAACCGCGGTCCGTGTCTTTGTGTAACGGGCTAAGAAGTTTAAACCTAGAAGGAGATCTCACCGGATTAGTTTTTGGAGTTGGAGATTTTCTGTTATTTTCCAAATTCTAATTTTCACCTGGCTTTTCGGGTTATACCAATTGAATTCGATCGGGCCAATGATTTGGGTTCAGGTTGTATACTTGTATTTTGTTGAATCAATGCTCGAAAATAATTTAGAATTGGTTTTGGACTGATTTATTGAATTGGGATAAGTTAGAATCCATCTTTTAATTTTTAATAAAAGAAAAGGGACAAAAACTCTCATTAAATTATCCTACAATTTGTAATAGAAAAATAATATTTACAGTCGTAGAATATGCAAACACCACACAATTTCTTTGAAAAAAATAAGTAAAGTAAATAGAGATCCACATAAAAAATTAATTTTTTAGTAGTAGACCATACTCTTTTTTGAAACGATTGCGTGGTACTTCCACATTCTACGGTTGTATGTAACAATACTTTTTACAATATCCTTCCAAATTTTAATTTTGTCAAAAAAATTCCACAAACTACCAAGCAATTATAATATGACCCTTTTTTCCTTTCAAAAGTGAGGACATAAATATTCAAAGAATTTAAATTAAGAATTTTTTTTTTTAAATTTCTCTATTTGTTGTGTTTATATATATATATTTGTTTTTTTAATTTTTAATTTTTAATTTTTAATTTTTATTTTGTGTTGAGGACATTTGTGTCGACATTTTATTGAGAAAGGTGGTAACTTTTTGATAGTCCATTGAAGCAGTGTTTTGGGTATTTTTTCCATTAAAATTCTAAAAAGCAAATACAATGCCATTCAAGTATTTTAAATGTGTATAAATGATTTTAAAGTATGGCTTCATTGTATAGATTCAATTTTAATATGAATCATAATAGTTTCATTGGAAATATCGTTCAAATATCTAACCTCAAAAGTTGGTTTTTTTTTCCATATAAAAATTCTTAATTTATAAGATGGTGATAATTGTATTATTTTCTGCATAATCACGAACTCAATATAAAATCCTCATTTATCTCATACTGTAGATAAATACTCAAACACCGAATTAGGCAAAATCACAAATGCCATCAAATTCAATACAATCCGAATACACTAACAAAAATTTTATGTGTAGTTATTTTTGCGTATTCTTAGCACACTCCACTAATGTGATTAGCTACACCACTTTTTTTAATATAAAATATTTGATTTGGCCAATCACAGTAGAATGCACAAGAAATACGCAAAAGTGACTGTGTGTAGCAGAACTCTTTGATGATCCTCGATTTGTCCATTAATTTGTATGACCATCCTCTCCGCTGACACACTGTGGAGAAGGGGATGGATGGTTCACATAGGAATATTGATCTGAATATCAGTAAGAACGCAGTGTCATTGAAGTGTATGGCACAAGGAAGAAAGATGTGAATTATGATCTCCCCCAAAAAAAGCACACTGTTTCAACGAATTCTTCATGTAGCAGTTAGTTTATGTTGGGTTTGATCTGTACGTTCGAGAAAATATTTAGCTGCAGCAGCAACTAGTAACATAAAGCTTACAACACCAATTTTGGCCAAAAAATATGAACACATCAATTCATTTCTCCGCTTGCTTTCTTGCGCAACACTTGAGGGTGTTACAAGTGGGGTCTTCAAAAACGATGAATATACATTAATTTCTGCCCTTGTGAGTGTCGGTTTCAATGAAGCCTTCATCATCTGGAAATGACGATCACACACAACAGTAGCGGCAATGTTTTCCCTCAGAGCTACAATTCCAACTTCCCTACACTGGCCTTCCAGTTCAGCCCCAATGAAAAGCTTAGCATTTTCTGATATTCTTCTGAGATCAACATCAAGGCCTATTTTCATGTTACGTGTATGTACATGAAGTATCTTGTACTGAGCTTCTAGATCAGGTGGTGGTACATAGAGCACCTCCAATTTCATAAAAGTGACTAGTCAACCCGGGACAATTGGCTACCCCCCAGAATTGACAACAGTATATATCACACTAAAAAATTACGTCAAAAGTTTTTTTTTCTTTTTTTTAGTGCTGCCTCATGCAAGACGGAGGCAAACGGGATTCACCAACTTGCTACTAGGAAGCTCACAACCTCAAAATTTGCTCTACCACAAAGAGAGACTGACTTTATAAGTATAATGTTAACCATGAATATGCCCAAGGTGAACAAAACTTCCTTACAATTTCAAAGCATCCAAGGCGCATAAGTGCAGCATCAATTGCAAGAGGACGATTTGTGGCAACCAAAACAAGTATTCCCTTGAAAACAGAAGAAACAAATGAGCGTATACTGGAATCACAAGAAGAAAGTGAAAGTTGTGTCCACTTTATCATACATAAAATATTAAGGTCACTAGAAGATAAATAACCATTTGGAATTAATGCTCACTTTAGCTTATTCTAAACCATCTATTTTAGTCAATAGAGTAGATAGAAGCCTCTCTCCTACTGTGATGTTGCTGCTTGAACTCCCCCCTTTGCCATTAAAAAACACATAAAGAAAAAAGTCCAAAGTTAATTAATTGTGTGTTTGGATACAATCCTAACACCCTCAATTAAAAGCCAAGACATATCTTGAATGCCATTTTGCAAACAACCAAAAACAGATCTAAGTCAATAAATGAAAGTTCTCAACAGAATTATGCATTAACAGTCAATTGTCTCCAAGCAAAAGAAAAAAGGAAAACAACTTAGACACATAAAGGTTAAGATGCACAATAAGGCCCATTGATTTACAACTAAGGAAAATGATAAACTTACAAGGAAAAGCTACTCTGCCGCCTGAAGTGTACCGATGAAGTTGCCTCATTGGGTTGGACAGGTAGTGGTTCAATGTTTTGATTTTTTTTGTAAAAAAAATCAATGGCATGGCTGTCATGTGACAATGCCACATCAATGGGGAAACTTCATCGATACACTTCAGGTGGCAGAGTAGCAATACTGTTGTTACAATTAGTATACAACTATTTTAACACTCTATTTAAAGTGAAGGGTAGTTAAGTAAAAGTGAAATTAGTTTTTAATGAAATGTCACAATTACATTGGTTGATTTAAACTGAATTGTAAAATAGTTATAAAAGAGTTGTAGCCTGTAGGTGTATCGTTACCCAACATATGACCAACTAACATTATACTTAAGCTTATGAGTCGTGCGACCAAACTAGCCAGAAACATAGCAAAAATGGTTCCTTATCCCCATTAGAAACCTGGGTTTTGGAATTTTGTGCACCTACTGCCATTATCCAACCACCTAACTGTTCAGGTTCCATTTCACTTGGCAAGCACATACATGCATACTAGGAAAATGATTTAATATTTGGTACCTAAATGTTTTTAGGAGCCACAAGTAATCAAACTGATTTCATCCCATTAGTAGGGTTCTTGAATGCTTGATAACCAATCACAAATGCTCAGGTTTGTGTTTTTCATGAGTTTAGACTCCGCAAAGCACGCTCTGATACTGTTTGGTACATGCAAACTTCACATTAATGTCAAGACCTAAGGTCAGTTCTTTGAGCACGTATAGACAAGACAAATGAATCTTGATTGAATATACATACGAACCGCTTAGCAGCAACAACGCCAGCTTCATCTAAGAATATTATGCTTGGAGCCGTGAGGCGAGCTCTCTGAAATGTATTCCGCAACTAAGCTTCTCCCTCTCCAACATACATTGAATAGAATTTTGCACCACTGTAACAACCATAAGCCAAACAAAAATCAAATCATAATCTAGTAAAGGATAAAATGTCAACACATATTGTAACAACTAACAATATGCATTTCCTAATTACACCCGAGCAGTCTCGACGATATTCCAAGCAAGCACCATAAATTTCCTAATTACAATTAAATGCTCATGTTTACTCTATGTACCCTATGTAGTGACCACGAAAAGTCTGCCTCAAGGAAAAAAGAAGAAGCTTGGGTAGCATGACCTGCAGCTTTAACAAGGGCAGTTTTTGAGCATCCAGGAGGTCCATTCAGAAGAATTCCATGCACAGGAGATAACCCCAGTCTCAAAAATGCAGCAGAATGTTTGACAGGCCACTCGACAACTTGCTGGAGCTTTTTCTGCCCATGGATAAGGAATCCTTACAAATCCCACGAGACTTTAAATGCAAAACAAGAAGTCTAGGATACAAACCTTCAAATGTTTTAATCACCCAATATATTCCCCAGTTACCTTTGGGATTTCCACAAAAACACATCTTGTTATGCTTGGCCCAACTATGGATTGTGCATGCTTCCAATCTCCTATTGTTAAGCTGAGCACACCAACACTTCCATTTGTATTAGAAGACCTTCTAACTGCAAATATGGTAGCCTCACGACATAAAGCTTCTATATCAACTCCAACATAGCCATTGCAAGATGCAGCTATGGTCCATAAATCAACACTGGGATCCAAAGGAACCTTCTTTGTGTAGAGCTGGAGTATTTAACACAAATAATGTTATAGCTTTGAGCTGATAATAGTGTACTTATCTATCATACATTCTATTAGACTAGCCAAACATAAAGGCAAAATCAATTTTCATCCTTTCAAGTCATATTTGCTATCAATTTGGTTTGTGGAATGGAAATCCAACAGTTCTTATTGCTTTCACAAGGGACAATCTTCAATTGTTTCTTTTGTTTGAAGTAGACATTCGTCTTTATTTTCTCCCTAAGAATATAGAGGATGAGAAAAGTTTCACTAAATTTTCTAAAGCAATCAAGTCAAGTGCATAATTTTTTAGCACAATACTGCAATTAGTGGAATGACACCAAAAACTGTCTCTTATGACGAGAATTTCCTAGATTATGCCAAGAAATACAGGCTTAGACCGCATTTTTTAGACCATTACACCCTTCTTTTTATCGTATGTTTATTAACTTGAATTTGCTGTAAAGCATGTGAAAAGTGTCCGAAAAGAGAGACCCCATAAGTATGCCCACCTACAAGTCTTTGTTTTAGGCTCTTATCCCAACCAATCTTCATTTGATAATGTCATATCTTGAGTAAATGGGCATCAAGTGGGATGCAGTCCCACTCTTAACTTGATCGTCTCTAACCTGTCACCAAACACAGTTTTCCATAACATGATACAAAGGAGTATTGCCAAAACCTTCCATTCTTTATAAAAGTTCAAATCCATCCATTTGATGACAAGTACCTTATAATATGTAGGGTGAAAATACAATATGGTACTCTCTGGCTCACAAAACACATGCAAAAATTGTCTACATGGATGGGAAGATGCCAAAATATAACCAAATGTATTACAGCTACACAAGGGGAACAATGCCATACGCATGCACATGGTTAAGACAGATTGAGGTATCTTGACCAAACATGCATGCAATATGCATCATGCTGCTTACAATCTGGCCCTCACAATCTACAAGATATCTCTACCACCAAGGCTCTGCTACACAAGTATTCCTAGACTTGCTTTGATGACATTTGCACAATCTCTACTAGTATTTTGTGTAGGGACTGAGGCCTAGCCAAAACACCTGCTTTGGGGGATTTGTTTTTATCATGTTCTCTTGCAAAGAAACTGATACTGCATTGTCTTCTTGAGTAACTAAGTAAAATCTCCGAATAGAGCCATAATTCTTATTAGAAAGCACGAGCTTCTCCAATACTGGTGGAAAAGGGATTGGCCTCATTGAAACTAATGCCAATGTGATATCCTAGATAGAGGAGAATTAAAGCTTTCATATCAGACTTGATCCAAGAATGTTTAACTCCAGTCACAACAATATGGTGGACATACCTATACGGGACTTTGATTGAACAATAGGTCTCTCACCAATGTTTTGTCAAGATCAATAGTAGTTGGAGGCTAACCTTTGCCATTAGCATACAAAAACATCTGAGCCTGCCGCACCAAATCATTTGAACTTGTCTGCAATAGCATGCACAACCTGTTTAGTAAGATAGTCTCATGCTAGCAAACAATTGTTGAGAAAGTAGACTAAAGAGTTTCACACTAAATTTTAATGATTAATGATAAATGATAATGACAACTATTTTACAATCCATTTAACAACCAACCAATGTGACAATGTCATTTCATAAAAGAAATATTGAAGTGTATTTCAAATTTTGAATTTCCCATTTGATTTGAATTTTAAATTTTGCATAACCGTTTTTCATTATACGCAGAGTTAAAAAATGAGTTTTATTTGTATCATTACTCAATTTTAATTGCAGATACATGCAAGCTATTTCAAATGAATATAGAGTGGATTGAAACTACTGCAATTGCAATTAACAATAAATTGGAGAGTGTAACATTAAATGAGCAATGCACTTCTTTTATTTGGAGTGCTGGTATTTAAGTATAGTGAACTAAGAATTAAGGAATGAAGAAGGAAGTAGATTAACGAGACATATGTTGTAAACTATCAAGAAAACAAGAAAGCTTTGGAGTCACCCGGAGAAATTAGAGCAAAGTTTTTCCTTAATTATATGGGTGGTATTATTCTCTATTTTGTTTCTACCCTTTCTCTGAGCCCAATAATTATGGAGTGGAGGCCAACCTGTTGGGAAAACATATCAAGGGTACTCTGCCCACTACTCAACATTGCTGTAGCTATAAAAATTGCTTTCGAGATCGTTGATGGAAACAACTCCTTTACATATGAAATAAAGGCACCGCCAAAATAATGCCCCACCAACATCAACTGCATTTAGAATAAAGATTTTAGTTCTAATACATCTGAATGAAACATTACCAAAGGTACTACCACAGGTTTACTATGATCAATGCCAGTTACTCTCAATTACTCATAGGAAAGTGGAAAGCTAGCTACAAAATTCCCTAATATTATATAGGCATATGAAATTTCAGTGAATATCTTGTCCAACTGTATTGCATAATGTTTGTTTGGAATTAAACGTTAGTCTGAGAGATGGGAATCTTATAAGCGTGAATAGAAAAGAGTAATATGATAAGGAATCTATACACAAATGAATAATAGAATAGAAAATTAAGAATAATAAAGTGAGGATAAGCTTGAATAATCCCTTTCAGGGCTCATCTCCATATGAGATACAAGCAATCTGAAAGGGTTATCCTTGTTGCAATTGAGAGTAAAAAACCAAGACAAGAACACCAAAGATCTTAGACGTACACAACTTTTTACCCTATAAGAATATATGAATGCAGACAAAAATAAACAGTATGATTATTTATCTAACACACACACACACACACACACACACACACAGAGAAAACTTTTTGCCATCTTTAAGTTTCTCTAGGATATCTGTGAGTGGCTTTACATATTGTGCAAGACTGATGATGTTATTTGTGTCATATGAATGAACTCTAGCTCCAGTTAAGTCAATTACATCAACTTTGTATCCCCCTTCTTCCAAAAGCGTCATAATTTTATACCAACACCAAGCACCAAAGCCACCTCAGTGAACAAGGACAAAATGAGTGGTTTCCAAACCATCAGCCTTTACATCCTAAGGGATTAAAACAGAAAATAAGATGATGAGTGATATATAAGAGGAAGAATTTACTTTCCTGAATGACACAATCATCATTTTTTCTACCTCCTATTGAATAAGCAGGCTAAAAGTACAAAATCGAAATGACCAAGTACAAGTATTTAAGCAGCATTAGAGTCTAACAATCATGGAGATGTTATTGCATGTCCATACATAATGATGGGAAATAGATAAGGTAAATTTTTCACAAACTTGATCAAATGCTTCCTGATCACTAGCTAACTTTATCCATTACTCCTTATTCAGTCCATCGTGAATCAAAACAACAGTAAATTAGATGCATACTTTCTGAGCACTCTCATTAAATTGAGACTCCTGGAGCCAATAGAGAGTTCTCTATTCTATTTTTTTCTTTTCTTTTGTTACATTAGACTGTAGAATTGGGAAGGATCCTACTTTCTTGACCACGTGAACTTTCAAGAATTATATATTGATTAATTCGTCAAGGTTTATGGGTGGATGTCTCACCCATAAGGAAAAGCGGTGGCATTGTTTTGTGGGTAAACTTGTCTCTTTTGACAGGTAAGAAGGAAGCTGCTTTATCCGAGTCCATATTCATGGAATCCATCTATCTTTTCAGCCATAATATATGATATCTCCAACCAAAGTTTGAATTTCACCAAACCCGTCCAATTTTAGTTGTTGAAAAATGCTCGACCAAACAAGCCATGTAAACAGATGAGAACTCGTGGCATAATTAAGCACTAATGAAATGTGGTGGAATGTGATTATATGACATACTCTAATCATATATATGAAATAGGATATTATAATTTATGCCGAAAACATAATTGTCCTATATAGAATTAATTAATGGCTAGCAGGCTGCACTTTGAACTGGTCTTTCCATCTTACTGATTTGACCAACTCGGTCAAACAACACTATTCCTAAGTATGCATGTAATGAAATGAAGATTAACCAAAACTCTAATTCCTATTCTTTGACATGAGCTTCAGATCAAAAGACTCACAAACAAAATATAGTTCCCAAAATAAGAAATTGAGTAATAACAAAGTTAGACTGGAAGATCAGTTTTCACAAGGCCAAGGGAAGAAATCATTTTGAAGAAAAAAAGAAGCACAAAACTATGATCAAGTGTGGGAAATAATCTGACCCATGGAACATCCAAAAACCATAGAAAAAAAACCAATTTTAGGGAAATTTAATCAAACCTTATTGTTAACAAGTTGATGAGGCTGAATGAGCGAATTAGAGTGTGAATGCTGCCTAGAACTCGAACTCTTGGGAAGCTCTTTAAGAACACCATGAGATGGATTAGGATAGACGACATAAGTGGAGCAGTTAAAGGGCACAGAAAGGTTCTACTGATGTTGACAAAAGAGAAGAGAGGCGGCAATGCCTACTGTCGAAAGCTGAGCATCTTCATCATCAAGCTTATTCCCCTGCTTGTTCCTGATAGGGTAAGGAGAAGAAGAAGAACCGGTTCTACTTTTGCGTAAAAAGTTAGATATGAATTTGGAGGGTTCTCTGGTGAATCTGAATCTGACCTCCTTGGGAGCGAAACATGTCCACGAGTTTCCCATGATTGAAATAATTAACGATACTGTGAACACACACGTTAATACAACCTCAAATCACACGAACCAAACATTTTATGGATCCTGTGTTTATGTTCTTAATCAAACTCCACACGCAAGTGATCAGAATTCGAGTATGTGTATGTCTGAGAGAGAGAGAGAGAGAGAGAGAGAGAGAGAGTGATTTAATTGTTGTTCATGATTGCTCCTTGCAAATAAATGTTCTTAAAAGGTAAAGCCGAGGATGAGCACAGACATGTACTAACAAGCAACAGGAACATACGTGTCCTTCCTCAAACTTCAGACAGCCGGCAAATAAAGGGACTTTGTCTTGTAACAATTACAGAATTGTATTTTCAATTCCATGCGCAAAGTGCAAAGTGCAAACTACTTAATAGGTCCGACTGAATGCTGAGTAAACTTCTTTTTCTTTCTTTCTTTTAGTCAAAGTTGGCCGTCTCGAATTAAATTTTATTTATTTGTTTCGAATTTATTATTTTAAAATTACTTAAATATTTTGTATCGATTGAATAGAAAAATTATATGTAGTTATTTTTGTATATTTTTTTACACACTCTACTAATTTAATTGGCTACGTCATTTTTTTTAATATAAAATTACTGTTTTGACAAATCATATCAGTGTAGTGCATAAAAAATACGTAAGAGTAACTGGATATAATAGAAATCTTGAATATAATATATTTATGAACAAAAATCATCTTTTTTTATCATAATTTGAGAATTTATTTTATATATTTAATATATGATAAATGTTTTAACCACAAAAAAGAACAGTGATATTTGATATGCATTTATGGCACTATTACAAAGGTTGTCCGTTGTTGACAAAGGTTTGGTGCGCAGAACATCGATGACTATTTGCAAAAAGGGGTTGAAAAATTATGTCTATTTGTCACGATGAAACTCCTACTTCAATTTTAAACTCTTTGAGTTTTGCTATGTACAAACAAAGTCACCCACTAATCTATGTATTAATATTAATTCCTTCATATTTGAAATTTAAATTAGCACTGTTTTCAATAAAATTTACTTTTTGACCAATCAAATTATATTGGTGCACATATTAGTGTGCAGCTATGCTTACAACTAGATTTTTTCAAACTCTTTTTCTAACACTTTGCACCACCTGCAGGCTTCTATGGATTACATTTAATACAAGATGCAATGTTTGGTTGTCAACTCCATTTTCATTTACATCAAACTAACTATTAATGGAACTTACTACTTTTTTAACTTTCTATAAAAAATTAAACATATCTCAACCTATTTTATACATTCAAACACATTTCAATAGGATTCACAAAATACTATTACTCACAAATCATCTGAGATAATCTGAGATTACCTTAACACTCAAAAGCATCTCGTAACCTTGTCCACGTGATAGAGTCACGTAACTAACCAATTGGAGCCATTTTAAGTGATATAAATATACACACACACACACACACACACACACACACAAATAATTGCTAAACATAACGTGAGATTCGTCCCAAATGTGTGTTCCGATTCCTTCTTTTTTTTTTAACTTAATAATTAAGGAAGTGTTTTTTTAATTATATTGTGAATTTTTTTTCAAAAATATTTTATGATGATAAAAAAAATGCTTGAAAAAAAATATATATAAAAAAATACAATAGATGAAATAAACCAATTGGGACCCAAATTCGGTAGGTGTAGAATGACTCATATTATATACATATATATTATATATATCTATATGGACATTAGAGGAAGGGAGGAGGAAATTACAAATAGAAAAATACTTGATTCACAAAGAGATTCACAAAGAGATCTTACGTTGTAAACTAAATTTGACACATCAGAGTGAGATGGGATGAGAATTTTATAGATAGTAATAAGATAGTTTGTAAATAATAGTTTTTGAAAAATGAGAAAGAAAAAGTTGAATAAAAAATATTATAAAGTTAAAATATTGTTATAATATAATTTTATAATATATTTTTATTTATAGATCTAAAAAGGTTGAATTGTTTTTTATTTTTTATTTGAAAGTTTGGAAAATTTGAAATGTTTAATTTGAAAAAAATTGTAATGATTAATTTGAAAATTTTGTATTTAAATGATGTTTAGAAAAGAAATGAGATAGATAAAGAAAGAATTTTGAAATGAGATCTATTTCCAAGCAGGTCCTAAGCCACGTGTCTTTGTAAATCTAGCACTCTCTTACAAATAAGTTGGGTTTCATCCAATTAATGCTCAAATAATATATATAGAGGCACAAGATACATCACACGGCTCTAGACAACAATTTCCCTATTCCTTTAAATCAGAATTATGAAGTATCTAATATCAAAGTCTCTTGCAATTTGTGACTGGAGACTATGGTTACTCATCAATGCTCAAGGCTGTGCCACAGCCTCATCAAGATCAATAATTTTGTAATGAACTAGGTATGCGCGTATCTTATGCAAGCAGGGGGGGGGGGAACTCGAGGAAGCAGCAAATTGTTTGGTCTGCTGAGATGCCTTAAAGCAACGGCCTCCTGGTCTTTATATATTATGATACAGAAGGCAGGAGTGAAAAATTGCCTTCAGTCAACAAGTTGACGGAAATTTCCATAGATAACTGGGAGCCACCTTCGAAAGAAACGCCTCAATGTAAATAGACCTAGGAAATATGCACCAGAACCGCCCAGACAAGTTGAAAGCCAGTGCCAAAAAACTGGGCCAGAAGCCATCAAATTCCTACTTCCAGGGAGAATTTCCATAAAAAAAAGCCAACTTTTTTTAAAAGAAAAATAAATATCTACTACAAAATTCCAATTCTCCATTCTCCTTTCTCACGTTGCAGTAGAGGAACCAAAACATGAAACTGCAGCATCCAGCATGATTTAGAAGACAACGATGGGCATCAAGAATTGTTTTCTGAAAGAGTGTTTTAAGCAAGGTAGCTCATAGAATAACTACAAAACTTTGAGATGCTGCATCTAAATTAACATACCGTTTTTCCCAAAAAGGTAATGACTTGATTGGTGCAATAAATGTGTTGAACCAAGTTTGTCTTCTGATATTGAAAGCCAATATGGTAGGCAACATCCCAGGTCCGCAAGTATTTATAAAAGTACCTTTGAGTTTTGCTTCAACCTAATTCATTCATGCCAGGACCAAAGCAGATAGAACATGGTGAGAAGTTTGTGGATTATATTCATGATAAATTAAGCATTCCAATGGGTGAGATATAAAATAACAGACCCAAAAAGATAGTACAGAAATGATCAAATGGACGGAGAGAATTTGCAGTCTTACCAGCTAATATCAGAACCAAAATTTAATTTTGTGAGCAATAATATTGAGGAGCCTGTTGCGTCTAAACCTTAACTCAAATTAATGAACCAAAATTTAGTGCAGTTTTACCTGCAAGTATACAGGTGTTGTAGTACCTTACAGGATCGAATCCACAGGGATTGACTAATGTGAAAATTTCTTTCAAACAAATTAAAATAAAATATTAAAAGAGATGCGCGATTGAAAATAAAATGAGGTTATTAAAATTATGATTTTTGACTTAACAAAATAAAACTAAAATGATAAAATGTATTGATATGGGAAAAGACTAAGGTTTCGAGGATCCATTTAATAATTTAAAATATCATTTCCGATCAAATTACTTCAATTAAAATGGAATAATAATTCCGTTTAATTGGAAGATTTAGCATTTAAGATCAAGAAAAATAGTTACAAATGATCGAGCATGAACGATTGATGATTAAAACGCTTACAAATCTATTTGACTATCACAGGGATTTTTCAAGCATTCACTGTATTCGGAAATCACAATGAATCAAGATAAATATATAGATAATCAAATTATCCAATAATAAAATCATTCAATCGATCAAACTCACAAAATAAATTTATCGACGATCCGAAAACAATTTTCAAATCATTAAACTTCACCTCTAACCTTAGTATTCAAATTTAGCCGACCATGTTTAACACAAACGCTATAAAAATTAAACAAACATTCACCATGATAAAAATAAAATAAATCACAAACTAACAATGAAAAATAACTTAGATCAGAAAATAAAAACGATCGAAGAGAAAATTGTGCCGAAAAGAACTTCCCTCACGACCAGTCCGTCCCATAGCTTTTTACGAAAATTTGCCTACGTTTGCTTCATCCGAAAACTCAGCCCAACGTCAAGCTCAAGTCTGTCCGAATCCACCCCGACACCAGCCTAGTCCTTTCCGTAAAACCACAGCAGCAGTCCGTCCACCTCGTTTCCGTCCCTCCCTTCGTTCTTCTCTGAACGTGCAGCTCTCTCTATTTTTCTCTACGTAAAAACTCTTTTCCTCCTCCTTTAACCGAACGTCTCTCCCAAGCCAAAGAAAAATAAAACTCCTGCTCACCGTAAACTCAACGTCCAGCTATCTCCAACAGCAAACCAGCCAACCCTCTCTCTTCTCACGTCCAGCACCATCCTTACGTAAACTCTATACCCTCCAACCCAACTTTCCTGGTTAGCGACGGACAGAAACCAAGAAAAGCAAAACACCAAAAACAAATTGATGTCCGTATGTCTCTCCGTTGCTGCCTTCAGTCCGATGCTCAGCTTTTTTTTTTTTCTGAGTTTCGTTTCTGTCCGTCCAGCCAAGAAAGTTCCTTCCAGCCTTTTCCGTAAGAGCCTTCACGTCCAACTTCCTGCTCCCGTAAGAGCTCTCCAGCCAGTGCAAATAAAAAAAAATAACAGCTCCTTACGTAAACTTTGAAGCCCTCCTTATATATATATATCTTTTTCCGTAAGCTCCTCCGTGAGCTCCCCTTGAAACGAACTGTTACGTCCCAGACGAAAGAAAAGGATTCAAGCTCCTGGTTCAGTTGCCTCTCCAGCTATTTCCGTTCCAGCCTCTCCGTTTTTCCGAAGTCACCTCCCAGAGCTCGACGAGAGTTCTGCCCCCCCCCTTCTTTCACGTCTCCCTCCTTCTTTCTGTTCTTTCTTTCCGTAAATCTTGCCTAACAGATTTACTTCTCTCTTCCGTATACGTCCAGAGCACCAATTGCGCCTAAACCTCCTTCCAGCCGAAAGCTTCTTTTTTTTTTTAACGTAAAACCCAGCCGCCTCTTCTTTTTCGTAAGTCCTTCCAAGCCCCTCTCTCAACTTCTGCCGTAAACCTTGACTCCCCCTCACGTTTCCACGTACCCCCTCTCTCCTTGTTTTATTCTCTTTTCCAGTTTAACTCCTTCTGCAAAGAAAAACTTCCCAGCGTCCTCCTTTCTCGCCTTTTGATTTTCTGTTTGTCATTTCTGCATGTGCTGGTTTTAGGTGCCGTGAAAGACTTGTGCAATGAGGTTGGTTTGCCGTGATTGATGCTGCTGCATGTGTTATGGTTTTCCTGCTTTAGGTGCCGTAATTTGCTGCTGGTTTTGCTGCTGTCCAAGTGATGTTGAACTGCATGTGCTTTCCGTAAACTAGATGTCTGGATATTTTGGCTTGGTGTGAGTTTCTTGTTTGTTATTTCCTCAAACTTGACCAGCTGTGAGAACACCCTACCCATGGAAACACCAATCATATTGGGACCGAGGATTTCCTTTGATTTTTTTTATATATGCTGCAAATAAAGAAATAAAAAAAAATAACACTCAAGATAAATTAAAAAGGAAAATAGATTATTAAAAATATATTATATATGTGAGGAAATATTTTTCAATTAAATCATAGTTATAAAATTAAGCATAAACATGATATTAATCAATTAAACATTACAACTCGAATTTATGCTTATTTACCATTTTTCCATCTAAAACCAATAATAATGTCACGAAGCAGTTAAAATACATTGGTTTTAAATAATTAAAATATGCAATTTTACAGCTCAAACAGAGCCAGTTCAGATAGCCACAAGTAATCGATTCTACTAATGTTGCGGATGTACTTATGATTGCTATACAAGAGGTAACACATATTTAGGTAACACCAATTATAATACATAACTGTTGAAGTCGCTCTTTTACAAGTCGTTCAACTGACTCAATCTCCTCTTGCCCAGTCAAAAATACAAGTATATCACCAGGGCCTTCCTCCAGATGAATCTAATAAGATGAAAATACACATATAAGAAGCCATAGATGAACTATGAAATTATCTTAAAAGGTCAAAGAACAAACTGAATTACTTCAATAATTTCAGAATTGAACTTCATGAAAAAATAGGAAAAATATAAGTTTCCCGAAGATATGCACCAATGGATCCACGCCCTTCATCACTCTCCGAAACCATACCTCCTGAGCAAATGAAGTAGGAAGTCCCAGTTAACATGTCATATGCCTTTTCCATGTTGAATTTGCACATGATCCCTATGTTCCCAGCTTTCAATCTACTATTGAGGCATTCATTGACAATTAGCACCGCATCCTAAATTTGTCTTCCTTTTACAAAGGAATTTTAAGGTTGAGTAACAATCTTCCCCATCACCTCGCTCAATTTGTTCGCAAGAACTTTGGAGATTATCTTATACATCTCATTTACCAGACTAATAGGCCAAAACTCCTTAATCTTCGTAGCCCCCCCACCCCCCCGGCTTCTTAGGGATCAATGCTAGGAAAGTGGTGTTAAGACTGTTTTTAAATTTTCCAGCCCAGAAAAACTCCTGAAAACCCTTCATAAGGTCCTCTTTTATCACTTCCCAATAGTCTTGAAAAAAATCCATAGATAATCCATTCAGTCCTGGAGCCTTTTCCCTAAGCATTTTCCTCACTACTTCTTATACCTCTAACTCCTCAAAATCCCTTTCCAAGCGTGACACATCGCTTGACCTGATGGTATCAAAGTCCTTCCCATTAAGTGGGGGCCGCCATCCCACCTGCTCTGCTAGTAAGTTCTCATAAAAGTCAACAACATGATTGTGGATTACCTACTCGTCTCTGCATTCCACACCATCAACTTTTAGCATCTCAATGTTGTTATTTCTTCTATGCGAATTTGCAATTATGTGGAAGAAACTCATGCTTCAATCTCCTTCCCTCAACCATAGCGCCCTGGACTTTTGACGCCAAGACATCTCTTCTAGTAATATCAATCTCTCAATACTTGCAACTAGCTCAAATTTCCAATCTTGTCCTTCCTGAGTAAGTGGTTGTAACTCTTGAAGCCTTTCAATCTCCTGCAGTTCCAACAACTTTGGTTTTTTGTTTTCCGCAACATTGTCGAACGACTCCAGGTTCCACACTTTTAAATCTCTTTTAAGAGCTTTCAATTTACCCACAAAAATGAAACTGGGAGTATATTGTAATTGATAGGAAGACCACCATTGTTTGACCCTATCCACAAACCCTTCCTATTTCAACCACATATTCTCAAATTTAAAAGGCCAACGCCCCTTATGAACTCCTTCACAATCGAGCAAAATAGGCCAGTGATCCGAGCTAATACGAGGCATACGCTTTTGCCATACATCCAGAAAATGGCTTTCCCACTCTGGTGAAATTAAGAATCGATCCAGTCAAGACCATGATTGATTATTAGACCAAGTCGTAGTACCTCCAGCTAATAGCAAATCCACCAAGTTTAGGTCAAAGATACGCTCCGAGAACTCCTCCATAGCTGCCCGCAATCTTTTACTACCAGAAACTTCACTTGGGAATCTTACGATATTAAAATCTCCCCCTATACACCAAGTTAGTTCCCACCAGTTATGAACCACAACAAGTTCTTCTCACAAAAATCTTCTATATGTGTCTAAATTAGGACCATAAACACATGCAAAAGCCCACAGAAAGTTATCTGAGACACATTTAAACGAGCATGCTACCATGTAATACCCAATAAAATCCTCCACCCTCTCCACCACCAGCTTATCCCACATCACCAATACCCTTCCCGATGCCCCATTTGAGGCCAAGAAAGGCCAATCGACATAAACTCCACTCCATAAACTTCACACAATTCTCCTATCAATCATTTTTTATTTCGTCTCTTGCAAACATATAATATCCACCCTCCACTCCCGTAGCAAGTTTCTAATTTATAGACACTTATTAATCTCGTTTAGCCCACGAACATTCCAAGACACAATCTTTGGCTTCATTGAGGAAAGGACAGCCCATTCCCTTTCACCCTACCCCTGCTGGCACTACCCTCCATATTCATCGACCAAGTCAATCTTTTGAATTCCCAATACTTCTTCAATTCTCCTTTAGTTTTTTGTTTATGTCCAACTTCAATTGATGTGTAAAACCCAAGTACTTTGATTGTTACCATGGTATTCCTCTGCCACAAGTGAGTGTTTTTTAATAAATTTGGGCAGGGCTCACTATTGGACAGGTGACTACCCTCTTTTCTAAAAAAATATATATTATTATTAAATTTGTTCCATGCACAAACTATTTGAACATATTATACTCTTGTTCAAACTAGAATTTTTTGTTCAAACCTTCAGAATGGGTCATTAAATCTGAAATTCTCCAAGTACCTCTGTAAAACCACGAAATTGTCTACCAATTTCTTTAAACAAATTAGTTAGATCTCAATTATCAAGATTATATAACAAATCAAATACTTAAAATAAATAATCAAACTTGTAAGACACAGCGATTGGTTACGAAGGGAAACCCTTTAAAAAACTATTTAAAGGTAAAACCCAACGGGGCAACCAAATCCAGGAAAGTCAATCTTATTGTTTAAACCTCAATTACAAGTAATTCTCAATTACAAAACCTTGGTAACTTAACTCTCTTACTTGTCCAAACAAATTAACCATTTATCTTCTATCGCAGTAGCAGTCAGAACTTCTGGCAATTTTCAAACTATTGACTATCCTCCTAGAACTTCAGTGGCTAAAATTCAATCAATGATTCTTCACACTTGAAGCACGATCACATACAAAGAGAGATCACAAATATGAAAATTCACTAAGGAATTTTCTCACCAAAATATGCACTAGAAAGTGTTCTAGAAAATATGTAGATCTGAATCTCTTCAATTCCTAACCAATAGGATCTCTTAAATAAACAATCTGGAAAGAGTTTCAGTTGAAGTAGGATTCTGCTGATGGATAGAATCTATCGCAAGGACGTCTCCTGACAAATTGCTGTCATTTCGCAATAACTCTTTTCTGCAGTGACTGATTTCTGTTTAGCTTCTGTTTTGGATAAATGCAGATCCTCATGGACTCGATTTTTACCTCAATGACTTATTTAAACAACCTCTAAGACTTCTAGATAGACTCAATATTGTTTAAAAATAAATCAATAATTATTTTACATTTATCCAAAAGTTTCAAATATAATGATAAGATAAGTCTTATCATATAGTCATCTAATCCAAGCCAATTTTTACCTTTACAATCTCCCCCTTTGGCAGATTGGTGACAAAACCAACTTGATGAATGTCTTGCCTCTACAATCTTCTCCTTTGGCAGATTGGTGACAAAACTAACTTGATGAATGTAGTGTGTACCTAAGACAAAAACAACCAGAAGACCAAGATCTCGTGAAGAAAATCTTAATATAGTAATGAGAAGAAATGACATAGAACACTCTTTGAAATTAGTTTCAATAATAATCATAGGTTAGATGTAATCTAAATCTACAAAAATAGTGTTCTAGTCATCATCAATAACCATGTTCAATACTTAGTTCTCCCCCTCCATATTCTACTGCTCCCCCTAAAGTATATAGATCTCCCCCTCAATATTCTACTGCTCCCCATAAACTATATAGTTCTCTCACTCAATATTCTGCTACTCCCCCTTTTTATTTTCAGCAAATCCATTAAACTCTCACTTACTCAAACTCCCCCTAAATTTCACAATATCAAAATATTTCAACATATTTCAATTTGCTCTTCCAATACTCCCCCTTTTTGTCACTAATCTGACAATAATCATAAGAGAATAAATACCATTTATGTGTGCCGAGATGAAAACACTAAAAAAAACATGAAAAAAACTCTCATTTGTCTCAACTTTTCATGGATTAAATGCGCATAATGTATGAGCATGAATGTATGTCAAATAATGATTCAGACAACTTGGTTGAGACAAAAAATCAAACACTTGATGGGCATACCATAAAACTGAATGACAAAGGCCAAGAACCCACTCAAAAATAATCATCAATACATGCAAACAAGATTCGGAAAGAGCAATTCGGTCTCTATGTAGGCAACCCAAACGCAAATCCAAGCCAACACTTCACATAATCAAACTTTCCATAGAATATTTCAAAAAAAAAAAAAAAACAATCCAAGCCCTAGAGAATGAAAATTTCTAACACCATAGAAGACTTACTTTGATTAGGAAGTGAAAAATAAAGAGAGGATGTATGTAATCCTGAGTGAAGAGAGACGAAAGAGAGTGAAAGGGGCACCGTGAAATGGGTCTTACGTGATAGAATCAAGGAACCATGAAATGGGTCTTGAGAATGGCTTATGTTTCGGGGGCTAGGAGTAAATGATAGAGGCAATAGAGGTTTTAAGTCTTTAAGGCTTTTAAGTCCCGTGCACGTGCTAAGCCATAAAGTCCCAGTGGGACTTATGCTATTGTTTCAAAATAATATCCCATACTGACCACAAATAGAAACTTTATATTTTTATTTTTGGATTTATTTTATAAATTAAAATAAAAATACAATAAAATTTCGCATAGATCTAGGAAGAAAATAAATAAATAAATAAAATTTTAAAAAGGTTTTTTTTTCTTTTCTTGTTATTTTTATAAACATGAATGTGAAAAAAAAATACAAGTAACATGCTTATAATCATCTCAGTTCAACCATAGCAGAATTTACAAAAAAAAAAAAAAAATACTAATCTTTAGCACACTCATGTTGCAACAGTCACTTTGGATGTTCACTTCTCATAAAATCATCAATGTCAAAATTCATGTGAGTGTGTGAGTCAGTATACTTATACCATAGCATTTTTATGATCTCCTTTCTTTAATATATTTTTGATACCTTTATTCATGGATGTTTGCTTCTTATAGATGCTCACAAGAGTTTATTGCTTTACCTTAAAAGTCAAATTTTATACTAGGGTCTAGATACATGAGCATCTCCTCCAAACACTAGTTTGTACACCCCCTTTTTGTGTTTGTGTTTGTTGCTCATCTTTTTCCATAATGATTAGAGCAATGATTTTTCCTGTAAGAACTTAAGGTGGTAGATCCGTATAGGGTGTTTGTCTTTTTCCGCAATGACTTAACACCGATTTTTTCTATATGAATCAACTCTTTGTGTTTGGCAAGAGATGAGCTCTTTATTGATGTACTAGGTTTAACTAGTATTAGTCAATTCAAGGCGTGAACTCCCTCTTTATAAGCATCTTAAAAATCAAGGTGAATTTTAATTATAATATGCTTCATATAGGTTCCTCACAGTGCTTTGTAAATGAACTTTGCCAAGATGACCTATAGGGTTAGCATGCTTAAAGTGTACTACACAAAGAAGAGCAGTGCATAAGATTAGAAATTTTTAAAGTAATGCCACACATGCACAAACTTTGATTTATCAAACATGTACTTTCCTTAAGGAAAAACTTTGAACCAAACCAGAAAAAAAAAATTTATATTTTATTTTTCTTATTTAAAACTAAAAAACTGAAATATAATAGCAAAACAAAAAAATAAAATGCATGTCCTAGACTAATGATATGCAATGAATGCAAGAACATACAAAAGGTCATATCAATTAATGTGACATGACATTTTCTTTGACCACCCACTTTACTTTAAATTTTGGTCTATTCTTTTCATCAACACCACTTTTTATAATCTTTTCTTTATTTTGAAAGCAAACTTTGCTAGTTCACCAAGTTTGAGACTTAAAAAGTTGATTAGTTGACTTATATCACAAACTTGATTCTCTAGACTCTTTCTTTTCCTTTTTAGATTTCTTTCACCCCTATTTTTCTTCACTTTATTCAAGTTAAAGCAATTTGGCCTTATATGACCAACAACACCACAATAATGGCAGGTAGGAGTAAACTTACCTTCGGACTTACCTTGGTCTGGCTTCTTTGTCATTGATCTATCATTTGAGGCCCTTGGAACATGAGTTTTAGACACAACCTTCTTTGGAGTTTCCTCATCTTGACTTCCTTTAACAAAAATGATATCTTTTGATGAAGTGGCAGTGAGTGTTGAGCCTTTAAGTTCCATATCTTGGGAAGTCATATACCCCAAACTTGTACGATCATAACTAGATTTTTGAAAAATCAACATCTCTTCTAATTTCTGTGTTGCGGGTTTTTGCTTGCATTCATGAAACTTTTCCAATTCTTTTTCTAGTGCAACCTTTTGATCATATTGATACTTCAACACTAGAAATTTTCAATGCCTCAGAAAGATTATTTTTCTCATTCTCCACAGCAGTAAATCTATTGTACAGTTTCTTGTTGAGTTTCTTTAATTTGATCACTTCTTCACACACATCATTGTATGCTTCCTGTAAATGTAATTCTTGGTCAGCATCAATAAGTGATACATCTGAATCACTATAATCACAACTACTTTAAGATTTTGTTAGTGCAATATCAGGAAAATCATTCACAATAGTAGGAAAAGCTACAAAAGATTTTTCATCATTAGATTATGAGTTTGAACTTTCCAAATCTGAACTGTCACTAAGTGTGACATTCAATATTTTTCCTTTATTTTTCTTAAAGTTTGGACATTCAACTCTTATGTGACCATATCCAAAGCATTCGTGGCACTTCACTTTGTCATTTTTTTCAAATTTATCTTTATTTCAATTTTTAGACTCATTTATCTTTGCAGAATGTTCCTTACCTCGCTTTTGTTTTCCATTAGTTTTATTGTAAAACAAGAATTTTCTGAATTTCCTTACAATGAGATCTATATCATCATCGAATTGTGGCGGGACATACAATGACGTCAACATGATCTACAAGGGCATGAATCACACTCGAATGGGTGAACCATGCTCTAATACCAATTGAAATTCCCCAAGTACCTTTGTAAAACCACGAAATTGTCTACTAATTTTCTTGAACAAATTGGTTAGATCTCAATTATCAAGATTATATAACAAATCAAATACTTAAAATAAATAATCAAACTTGTAAGACACAATGATTGGTTATGAAGGGAAACCCTTTAAAGAACTCTTTAAAGGTAAAACCCTACGGGTAGCCAAACCCAGGAAAGTTAATCTTATTGTTTAAAAATCAATTACAAGTAATTCTCAATTACAAAACCTTTGTAACTTAACTCTCTTACTTGTCCAGAAAAATGACCCATTTGTCCTCTATCGCAGTAACAGCCAGAACCTTTGGTTATCTTCAAACTATTGACTTTCTTCCTGGAACTCCAGTGGCTGAAATCCAATCAATGATCCTTCACACTTGAAGCACGATTACACAGAAAGAGAGATCACAAGTATGAAAATTCACTAAGGAATTTTCTCACCAAAATATGCACTAGAAAGTGCTTTAGAAAATATGTCGATCTGAATCTCTGCAGATCCTAACCAATAGGATCTCTTAAATAAACAATCTGGAAAGAGTTTCAGTTGAAGTAGGATTCTGCTGATGGATAGAATCTGTCGTGAGGACGTTTCCTGACGAATTGCTGACATTTCGCGATAACTCTTTTCTACAGTGACAGATTTTTGTTCAGTTTCTGTTCTGGATAAATGCAGATCCTCATGGACTCGATTTTTACCTCAATGACTTATCTCAACAACCTCTAAAACTTCTAGATAGACTCAATATTATTTAAAAATAAATCAATAATTATTTTACATTCATCCAACAATTTCAAATATAATGATAAGATAAGCCTTATCATATAGCCATCTAATCCTAGCCAATTTTTACCTTTACAAAATCGTTCGAACATACAAATAAACAAGTTCAAACGTATTATACGCTAGTTTGAACGTAC
This sequence comes from Carya cathayensis, assembly GCA_011037825.1. NCBI lineage: Eukaryota > Viridiplantae > Streptophyta > Magnoliopsida > Fagales > Juglandaceae > Carya > Carya cathayensis. The sequence continues at coordinate 740,696 of QGSO01000316.1, read as the reverse complement.
CTAATTTCTCGACAGAAATATATTATACATCGTGATTTTTTCTGGAAGCTTCATTCCATCGACAATCCAAACAAATATTTTTTGTTCAAACATTTAAAACCCCACTTTAAACCGTCCGAGCGTACAAAAATCTAGTTCGAACATAAAAAATTCGGGACAAATATGTAACCCAGAAGCATCGAGCAGTTCACTAACCATTTGTCCCAATTTGAAACACCGGTCCACTGTTCCCAACCACTCTTTGTGACAGATTGGCATAAGGCTACCATTTAAAATGTATTAATCCCCATACCTTCATCCTACATAATAAATAGGCTTCAAAAATTTTGGTTGTGTTGAAAATCGAGGGTCGGGATTTTGAACAAGATATGAACCATTTTTCATGCTTATCAGCAATTACACACGACGTTTGGCCATGGAAATGATGGAGTGAGGTGTGGGCTTCGCTTTATTGAAGTTTTATGATCAAAACCAACGATTAATCAACAACAATTCTTCATGAATCGTTGGTTTTTATTCAGTTCTGAGTCAACTCAGCCATGGATGTTCATGGCTGAGGTTTGTTTAGTCGAACTGAAGTCAAGCTATTCGAATGGTTTTATCCAAATAGCAATGCTTGCAGTTCGAACATGACAACACTTGTTCAAGCTATCTAAGGTTTGTTTGTTCAAACGACTTTCAAGCTATTAGAATGGTTTTGGTTAAACAGCAATTCTTTCAGTTCGAACGTGATAAACCCTATTCAAACGAAAATAATTAACCCAATTCTAGATCAATATATGATTATGTTCGAATAGATAATGTAACAGCTTGCTATAAACTCAATGGTGAAATTTCTATAAGCTTTAGGAACCTTGTGAAAACCTTATAAATTTTCACGAATCGACTAATCGCATAGGTTTTAATCTGTTAGCATAGTCAGTGTTATCACTCACTATAGTGCCAAAAGCTTGATTTTATTTATTTGAAATAGTTAGAAGTGTCAGAATGCGATATGGTCTTCACCATTAGACTTAGTTGATTATTTTGGATTTTATGGCATAATAATCCCATTTTAAGATTTCAGAAGATATGCTTGTTCGAAATAAGTTTTTATTTCTTTAAGGCACTTCGAGATTGAATTTCAATAAATGAATTGTACACTACGTTTGTACGAATATTTAAGATTTTTTAGTGAAAATTTTATTTTTCACATTCCCAGAGTGAATAGTAATCTCGATAGTAGCACCTAGCGCAGTGTTTTCAAAAGCACAGTGTGGAATGTCCAAATTAGGTTAGAGAAGTTTTATTTGGACACTTGGCAAGATCTTAACAACACCTGGTAAATAGTATTAGACACTTGGCAACATAAGGATCTATTAGATGGATTTGTGAAGGAAATCAAGAAGTGAGATCATGCCACCTAAGCAAAGCCCTATTCTTTCATTTGATCAACCAAATTGTAACAGACCAAAAAAGGTTTCAACTCTAGTAAAACCCTAAATGGTTGGAATCCAATTGAAACTCCAAAAGCTTGGTTGAAACTGAAACCCTAAACGGTTTTCCCAAATCCTAAAGTTGGCCTCCTAACCCTTTTTGATCCGATTTATATCATTGTGTTTAATTACTTTCACATGCTATTAATTCATTAACTTTTTGTTATGAAATCATTATCCAACTTTTTAAACCTTGAAAATTTGATTGGGCGAAAATTAGATTTAGGTTTGATAGCATCTCAAACCCTAACCAAACCCCCTTTAAACCCCAAATTGAAACCTACTTGGTTGAGGCCCACCAAGAACCTCGAATTTGGCCACCTTGGTAAAGCTTCTTAAAGAAGTTTCTTCCCCCACAATGAAGGTCATGCACTGCCCTTGGCTGTACCCAATAGTGCCTTGATGTGAAGAAAAAATCCACCTCATCACCCTCCATACCTCATAGCTGCAGCTGGCAGTCCATACCCCTCACTATTCTTCACTTTATGTGACTTAAGCACCTCTAATCCATTCAAGCCCATAACTTCCCCCTCTAGACGTCTAAAGTCATGCAAGACACATTTCACTCCCTTTCATCACTTTCTCACCCAATTCTTAGAGAGAAACCCAAAAGAGCTCTCGCAGACAGATTTTTGGATCTTTTTGCATGGAGATGTTCAACCCTTTGTAAGTATTTTCTCATGATGAATTCATCATAAACATTTTTCATATTTGAGTTTAGTTTCCGTGGATATCTTATTTGTCTCATTCCATAGTCAATGGTTTGTAAAAAGTATTTTTACACATGGAAAGGTCATTCGGGCCGTGAAACTGGAGAGTATGTTATGTTTTGAAGATTTTGACCAAGCTAATGGACATATCTTGGTCAGAAAATTTTATGAAGTGTTTTTAGCATATTTTTATAAATTTTCATTGAGATTTTATTGTATGAATAAAGATTTTTATGACATATTTCCTTAGATCTAGAAACTCGAAAATTAGAAGTGGAAAAACAGTTTTTGTTTTGGAAAAGTTTGAATATTTCATGATTTAATCTTACTCCAAAGGCTTTAATATTTTTTTGTGATGATCCTAAGCCTCTTATATGCATGTTAGGATGTTATATTGAAGATATTTAGTATTTTTTTCAAATATATGATTTTTCTATGCAAGAGGATTTTGGTTAGGCCTAAGTTTTGATGTTTTTGGATTAGATCCATGTTTTATTGATTTTTAGGATGATGATTTTAAGTTTCATGGTTGGATATTCTTTAGAATATATTTTTAAACCATGTGATATTTTAGTTTGAATTTCTCATCTTTTTCAGCCATGGATCAAGAGATTGATCAAAGTTAGTTGAGAAAAAAGTTTCTGTTTTTGGATTAAGTGTAAAACCAAAAACTGCAAGTGTTATTTTGTGATTTTTGGTGACTTTTGTTTGATGATTTAAAACATGATTGATCTTAGGATGATGTTATGAATATGTTAGAAGTAAGATTTGATTTTTTTTTTTTTTGAATATTTGGAGATGTTTTGATTAAGATCAAAACTTGTGATTCAAGGGTTTACTTTGTCGTTAAAAAGTTTGAGTCTTTTTACAAAAAGTTTGGTGTTGGTGATTAGCTTTTTCTTAATGGATGTTTTAAGTATGATTTTAAACTTAGGATAGGAAGACCTTTGTTGCAAAATTTTGGTTTAATCACGAGTTTTGAAATTGAAAGGAATTGCAACAAAAATCAAGAGAAATGACATATGAATGTTTCGGCCATAGTGAGTTTTTCACAGTTGTGAATTGTTTTAAATTTTTCTGAGTTGATAATTAAGTTTAGGACAAAATTTAAATGAGAAACGTAAATTTTGATAATTTTTAGAATTAGGATGTGAAATTCTTAAGTTAGGGGTAAAATGGTCATTTTTCACATGTAGAGTATAAAATGGTAATTTTACCATAAGTTGTCTCTTTTACAGGTTTCTAATTTTTAGTAATTAAATTTCTAAATTTTAGAATACCCTCTTATAGTTCTTCGTGTTTCGCACTTTATTCTTGTAGAACGCGGCAATCGAGGTAAGTTAGCTCTTAACTTACTATCAATTTATTACATATGTGTGATGGGTAAGGGAACTACAGTTTATACTGGTATGTTCTGATATATGACATGCCATGTCATCACATGTTTATAGGTTACATGAATTATTCTGTCATGAAATACTTATTTGTTACATAATATTCTTTGCCACATGTTGCTATTTGTTGCAAGTATGTCACATTACGTATGCCATCTATTACATATATGTCATGTCTTGTAATATTCACTGTCACATGTTATGCCATTTACAAAATGTTTTTGTTACAGGTTATGCCATGTTATGAAATGTTGTCTGTTACATATATGCCATGTTATGAAATGTTATCTATTATATGTATGCCATGTTATGAAATATTTTCTATTACATGTAGGCCATGTTATGAAATGTGTCATGTTATGAAATGTTGTCACGTTACACGTGTCCAGTTTGAATACCCCATCCTAAGTGCTAGGATGAGGTAATATCCTATTGGAACTCTTTTGATCATACGGAGTGTCTAAATAGATATAAAATTTCCTAGGTTGACAAAGTACAGCCAACAGGTTATGAATGAGGCCTAATTAGCTAGTCACCAGAGCGCGCCAAGCACTAACACTGATGGGGTCATATTTTATTTTACATGTGTCCACAGCAATTGTGGCACAAAATTTCATGGGGCCACAACAACTGTGAAGCATACACTACGTGAGACACAACAATTGTGACGCATAGAATACGTGGGGCCATAACTGTGGAGTACGTATTAACGCACTCACAGCTGGTGTAGATACTTGTGTTGTGATGTGATAATCGGTAGAAACACATGTCTCTAGGGGGTCCATGTAGCACCTGTGTGGTCACTTTTTTAATTAAGTCTATTGAACAAGATTCCAAGTTCATGTATTTCACGTTCAAGTCACGTTTCATGTTGTGTTATGTTCAAGTCCACGTTTATGTCAATGCTTAAGTTCACGTTCATGTTATGTTTCAAGTTCATGTCACGTCAAGTCAAATCTCAATTTCACGTTCAATTTCAATTCAAGTTCATGTCACGTCAAGTCAAGTCTCAATTTCAATTCAAGTTATGTCAGCTTATGCCATGTTATGTCAAGTCACGTTATACTTATTATTTCATGCCATGTCATGTCAAGTTATGTTATGCTTACTATTGACTTTGATTGTGCATTTATACCTTTACTACCATGCACGCATCATTAACTTGTATGAGGGTTTCTTGTTAACTTGCTAAAATTTATAATCAAATCTCACTATGGTAGTCCCAACTAACATTCCCCCCGAATGGTAGGCGATGTGTCTGGATTAGATCAGGGAGCGGATACTGGCAGACTGGAGGAGGTTAACTAGACGTTGCAGATGCGACATGGAGCTTATAGCTTCCATAGTTGGGTTTTTGGACAGTATTTTGGCCTCATTAGTCGAGTTACGCAAGTTACTCGATGAACTGGCTCAATAGTGTATTTTGGTAATGTAATTATGAAGCCTGATCTCCCATTTTTGAGATTACAGTCTTCTGATATCCGCATTGTAATCATGGATATATATTTTGCTAAGTATGCATGAATTTTGTTTTAGTTATTTGAGATATTATAAGTTTGGTGCATAGTAATGCTAAAAAAAAAAAAATTATCCACTCCAAATATTGCATAATACTATATACATGTTAGGAATATTGCATCTTATATGTCAAGAACGGGGTAGGTAACCTTGTGTTGCATGTCCCAACGCTTCAGATGCCCGTCCAATCCTAAGCAGAATCTAGAGGTGTCACAAATAAAATAATAGTTTGAACAATTTCTCCTACCCATGGAATTTGCCTATGATGTTGTTCAAATGATATATGTATATGTTCCATTGGTCTAATATAGTTCGTGTAGAGCCTCTAACTTGTTCGAATGATATAATTATAAGTTCAATTTATGTTTGAAAATTACGTGTTTCTATTCCAACAAACTTAGTATAACATAATTACTTAGTTCTACAAAATTTATTTATAAGTGATTATTGCTTTTTTCTCAACAATAAATTCATGGCATGCATTGAAAGAAAGCATGGAAGGGATGGGCAACCTAGCAACGAGGCTAGTAATATGAGAATGCCCTTATTGGTCGAGCAAGAGATCATATTAGATGACTTTCCCAATTCTGTTTAGGAGGGAATGAGCCTTTCATCCATAATCCACGATGGAGGATGAGGTTTGATTTATGAGCATAAGGGGGTGGCCTATCCAAATATGGTCAATGAGTTTTTTTAGGCTATATTAGAGATGGGGGCCGATAACAAGTCATTCACTTTTGATATTCGGGGAGTAAGTATTACGTTCTCACCAAACAATATCATTGAGTTTCTCAGCATTCCCTGTGAGGTAGGTGCATACCTTGCATTCCCACTGACTAGAGGATGAGGCTCCAACAGATGATGGTCTAGTAGACCATGAGGCTCGTCAGTTAATGTTGGATGATTTGGCTCCTCCTTATGTGGCAACAAGGTCATCAAACAAGTTGATTGTTGAGCCTTCTTTTGCATACTAAATTTGATTGTCTTATGCAATATCGAGCCAAGAAAGCACAAGACATGTTTTGGTATCAAACGGGCTCGACTAATATTATGGATGGCACGATGAGAGCCTATTGATCTACCTCTATACTTCCTCATCTGCATCTGATTTGAGTCATGGTATTTGACTGGAGGTAGTCTACCATATGCATTGAAGATCTCCAACCTCCTTCTTAAATCAGGGGTGGATATGCTCTTAACAGAGTGGATGCACCCACAGATTGGCCCGCTTAACAAGATCACTTTCAACAAGAGCGAGGGCCACTTGTTAGATCACTTTCACTAGGTGCACCATGAATGAGTCAATCAAGCATTGTAATCTACCCCTCAATCTCTGGCTCCACCTTCACAACTAGTAAGACACCGTGATGTTTTTATCCACCCCTCAATCTCTAGAACCTTTTTTACTATCATGACCTTAAGTCATTTATAATATGTAGTCAATCATTCATTAATAATATTCATTCCCCTTTTAAATTTTCACTCTTTTTCACGCCCTCAAACAACAAACTTAGGGAACACTTTTTGTGACGCCCCCAGATTTTTGCTTGGAATCGAACAGACATCTGAAGCGTCGGGACAAACAAGACATGGTTACCTGCCCCCGTTCATGACATATAAGATGCAATGTTCCTAATATGTATATAGTATTATGCAATATTCGCAGCGGATAATTTTTTCTTTTTTTTTTAGCAATACTATGCACCAAACTTATAATATCTCAAATAGTTAAATCGTAATCCAAGCATACTTAACAAAATAAACATCCACGATTTCAGTACGAGTCTTAAAAGCCTGTAACCTCAAAAACATGGGAGACCAGACTCCATATTTACATTACCAAAATACACTATTGAGGAAAGTTGTTGAGTAACTCGTGTAACTCGATTAACAAGACCAGAATACTGTCCAAAAACTAACTATGGAAGCTGTAAGCTCCGCGTCGTATCTGCAGCATCTAGTCAACCTCCTTTAGTCTATCAATGTCCGCTCCCTGTTCTGATCCTGACACATCGCCTACCATTCGGGGAGAATGGTAGTTGGGACTACCACGGTGAGATTTGATTACAAATCTCAGTAAGTTCACAGGAAACTCTCACACAGGTTAATTATGAATGCATGGCAGTAAAAGCATGAATGCATAATTAAAGTTGTAAGTAAGCATAGCATAACTTGACATATAGCATGGCATAACTGACATAACCTGAACTGAAACGTGAACTGAACTTGACTTGACATGACATGAATTTGAACTTATAATATAACATGGGCTAACAACATAACATGAACGTGAACTTGAAATATAACATGGACTTGAATCACAGCTTGCATGTGAACATACATAACATAAACATGAACTTGAATTTAACATAAACCTTAGCATAACATGACATAAACGTGAACTTGAGACATAATTTAAACATGAACATAACATAATATGAATGTGAACTTGAACATAACATGTACGTGAATATAACATGACATGAACGTGAACTTGAAACATAACGTGAACATGAACATAATATAACATAAACGTGAGCTTGAACATAACATAAGCGTGAACATAACATGATATGAACATGAACTTGAAACTTAACGTGAACATGAACATAACATAACATAAACTTGATCTGAAACTTATTCTTATCTCATGGGGTTAACCATGATTGCTTATTCTTAACTTCTTGACATAAACTTAGACACTTTTTCAATTGACTTAATTAATAATGTGACCATATGGGTGCTACATGGGTCCCCTTGAGCCGTGTGTTCCTGTCGATTACCGCATCACAACACAGGTATCTACACCAGCTGTGAGTGCGTTAATACGTACTCCACAGTTGTTATGGCCCCACGTATTCTACGTGTCACAATTGTTGTGTCTCACGTAGTGTATGCTCCACAGTTGTTGTGGCCCCATACTTCATGCTCCACAGTTGTTGTGGCCCCATGAATTGTTTGTGCCACACTTGCTGTGAACACACGTAAAATAAAATATGGATCCATCGGTGTTAGTGCTCGGCGCACTCCGGTGACCAACTAGTTAGGCCCCATTCGCAATCTGTTGACCGTACTTCACCAACCCAGGAAATTTCACACCTATTTAGACACTACAGTGTGAACAAAGGAGTTCCACTAGAATATTACCCCATCCTAGTACTTAGGGTCGTGATTGACATTAATAACTTAGCATGAACGTAATCTGAAACTTGACTTAACATAAACTTAATCTGACTTCTTTACTTAACATGACATACTTGCAATGGTGAATATTACATGATATGATATACATGTAACATATGGCATACTTATAACATATAGCAATACATGACATAATAGATTGTGTAACAGATAAATATTCGTGAAAAAATAAATCATGCATGACAAATAAACAGGTAATGACGTGGCATGGCATATATGATAATATACATACATAAATTGTAGTTCCCTTACCCATCATACATACACAATAGACTGACAGTAAGTTAGAAGCTAACTTACCTTGATCGTCGTGTTCTACTAAAATAAAGCACGAAACACGAGGAACTGTAATAGGGTATTCTAAAAGTTAGAAATTTAATTACTAACAATTAAAAACATACAAACTAACTTAGAGTAAAATTATCATTTTACCCTTTACATGTGGAAAAATGACCATTTTACCCCTAACTTAAGGATTTCACATCCTAAATCCAAAAAATTTCAAAATTTACATTCATCATGCAAATTTTGTCCTAAACTCAAATATCAACTTAGAAAAATTTAAAACAAAACACAACTATAGAAAAAACACTATGGCCAAAACATCCATAGGTCATTTCTCTTGATTTTTGTCGCAATTCCTTCCAACTTCAAAACTTATGCTTAAACCAAAATTTTGCAACAAAGATCTTACCAAGTATCCAAATAAAACTTCTCTAACCTAATTTGGACATTCCACACTATGATTTTGAAAACACTGCACGTAGTACGCTTATCGAGGTTATTATTTAATCCAAAAAAAATGTAATAAACTTAGTACTGAAAAATTCTAAATATTCATATTAACCTACAGTAAAAACCGTTTCCCAAAACTCATCCCCGAAGTGACACTATAAATAAATTCACAGTTTCGAACAGTCATTCCGTCCGAAAATATGAAAATGGGTTATTGCGCCATAAAATCCTAAATATTCAACTGAGTCTAGTGGTGTAGACTATAACGTATTTTGACACTTCTAACTATCTCAAACAATTAAAATTACATTTCTAGCACCATAATAAGTGATAACATTGATTATGTTGACAGACTAAAACCTTTGCGATTAGACGATTTGTGAAAACTTACGGAGTTTTCACGAGATTCCTAAAGTCTATAGAAATTCTACCATTGAATTTCTAGCGGGCTGTTACACTTTTACACAAAGAAGCTGATATTACATCCTGCTCGACCACGAGCTGACACCTTCTAATTTTGTAGTTTTTAAAATTGGGCAATGGTTGACATCATTGACTGTCATCCCAAAATTCTAGCAGAATAATCACAAGAGGCATGATTTTATGGTCATGCTATTAATACTATTTCAGAATGTAGAGCGTTACTTGATGGTCTTCGTTTATGCAGGAGGTTGAGATTGTGTGATGTTTTAGTAGAATCGGACTCAACTTTAACTGTTGGCTGGTTAGGATCTGGAATTTGTAGATACTAGTTTCTATGGGATTATTGGGAGGAAGTCAAAAGAGATTGCACAGGAGCTTAATGCTCATTTTTGTCACATTTTTCGTGAAGCAAACATGGTGGCAGATGTTTTGGCCAAAAAGGGAACTCAAGGCATGAATTCCGAATTTCTCTAATGAACTACAGGGTCGCATACGAGGGCTAATTCATATGGACAGATTGGGTATGCCTTATATTAGATAGCAATGAAGCTGGTTGTTGTTTAGCAGAGGTGTTTTTCGTGCTTATTTGTAGTGTTTTATTTGTTTTTTGATTTCTGAAATTTATTTTAGCACCTAGGTTTGGTATTTATTTATTTGATCTTGTAAACCCTCAGGTGCTTGAGTTTGTTACCACGGTTTTCCTCTGCAGGGTTTATCAATAAATTTGGGCGGAAGTCACTTTTGGACATGTGACTATCCTCTCTAAAAAAAAAAAAAATTAGATACTAATCATCATCCCACACCATACACTTTACATATTTTAAAATTATTTTTTATTATTTTTTATTTTTATTATTTTATTTTATTCTTGTTAAACTAATTGAGTTATTCTACTTATGATCCATACACCACATACTTATTATAGGAAAAATGAAAAAAAAAAACTAAAATAGATCTGATGTGTAGTGTACGGGGATGATAAGTAGAATTATTCTAATCACAAATGTAATTTATTACATAGAAAATGATACACATGCACACTTTTTATAATCTTTTATATAACTAAATTTTAAATGATGGATATTTTTATAAAATAATTTATAAAAATAACATTATTTTATATAAATATCATTCATCGCCAAGGTTAATAGCAAAGGCACAATATTTAAATAAGTCTAAACTTCCAACCCAAGTGATCATAGAAAAACATATACCACCCATCCAGTAACCAACCTATAACTATTGCCAAAGAAACCATGTAAGGAGATCTATGTTTTGCTGGCCAAATTTTGGTGGGGGAAGAAGCATAATGTGTAACGCCCGTCCTTGTGGTGGGTCTTTTGGAAAATGATTTTAATAAAAATAGACAGAAATTACGGTTCCTTTTGAAATTTTCTTTCATTTCGTGCCAGGATACAAAAGACTCCATGTTATAAATAAACTTGTTTTCTCAATTAAAAGTTACAGCGAAAAATATTAAATTTCATAATTAAAGTATCTCGTACAAAATAACGTGCCTAGGCTTTTGTGCTCTTCCCCTTGGAGCTATGCCCGTCCTAACGTGTCATGCTCATCTTGTCCCTGGGAGGGCACACATTAAAACTAAAATGAGTCGATGACTAAGCATTACTTCATACAGTAAACATATATGAACGTAGGTTTTCAATCATGCATTCATCACTCCATATATATCATACATATCATACATAGACATGCAATTCATTTTTTTAAAAGTTGTGAGGTGGAGTTTTTCTTTAAAAACATTTTCTTCTCTTGAAACAGTCCCCCACGCCTTGCTGCCTTCATTTCTTAAAGAGTCTGTTCATGCATACATCTTTTCTTACATACATGCATTCTTTCTTAACATGCATACATTCTTTCTTATCGCTTTCATTAGTCGTTGCACACTGTTACACGCCGTGTGCTGGGGTTAGCAGTCTTTTAGACTTGATTCCGCTTGTGGCCATTGGTTGGAAATCCATTCTGTCAGGGTGCAGCACTGGGTGCACTACCAGTACCACTTACCCGGCATTGCAATCTGCCCTATCCATTCCTTTGGTACCTTTCCATTTCCATTCATGTGGCCGTTACGTATCTTCATACATCATGCATTCAATCCATTTATTCCTTTTCAATCATTTCATTCATTTTCAGTCCGTTCAATCCTTTACAATTCTTACAGTCTTTCATTCAGTTCTTACAGTTCTTAACAATTCGTAAAAACTCATTTTAAAAGCATTGGACATTTTAAAAACAGTTCTCTATCTTGGCATCGTTTAAAACGTCAGTTCGTGCATCTTTCAAAACATCGGTTCGTTTCATTTCATGAACGTACATACAATACGTACCACGTATAGCATCCATCCACATGCATACACTTACTTACTTTGGGTGCGTGAAAAGGGGCTGCCAAGGAGGGACGTTACTTACTTATACTTGAAAACTTATGCTTAGCTTCTTTTTTGTAAAGCATGTTTCGTAGAGAAATGCGTCAGTTCATAAAGCATTATAGAGAAAAAGTATTTCGTTTTCCTTTTCATTTATTTTAGAAAACTTTAGAAAAGTATGAACGCAATACTTACTTGGACTTTATGCCATACTCATTACATGCAGTCCATTCGTGTGCATTTCAGATGGCAACCTACATGCATACACATAACCTTATGTCATTCTCTGTCTAATGCATAAGTAACTATACTAGAAATAGAACTATGCTTTACTTGGAACACTCTCCATCCATCCCTGAGCTCTTATGTGCCATTTACTATGCTAAAACCTTCGGAGTCTTATTCCTTAAAGTGAACCTCTGTGATTCAATTTAGGGTTAAGACACTAAGACGTTCCACATGCCATCGCATGACTCAGACTAACTAAGTCACGGATCCCAATCCTAGACAACTCACCCATTACTACATTTACGTATCCTAGCCCATACTCGATCCTCATTCCCATCCATACATGCCACATGACTTTAAGCCAACTTAGAGGCTTAAACATAATGCAACCATGCTGAGGATAGATTACAACCTATTCGGCACACGTGTCTCGCTAGAGGCACATGTATCTTATCCCTCTTATCACCTAAGACCAACTTATAGTCCAATGAACACTTACTTGTATAAATAAGCTCCATACTCCTAAACCAACTTGCTTAGACCTGGTCGATAGGACTCTTCCTACTTCTCGACCCTGTACAAGTTCATCCTGACACTTAACAAGAGGACTGCATCCACAAATGCACCTCTGTCATGTCACGTAGCTCGAGACAAATTCAAAGTTGTGGCACGACACCACCTCTGTCTGTCATGCTTCTGCGGCACTACTCTTACACTTTTCCACCACTTCACACATACTCTCAGCCACAAGTTAACCACTAGGTGACACCCGTCAACTCGAACTACAAGCCACATCACATCTACTTCGGAACAATGTTATACAGTTACGCTCCTCGACTACGCAACCATTTCATTCTTTGTGACACGCCATACAGTTGATTGAGCTGAGTTATTGCATTTTTAATGCTTTTGGAACCAATATATCTTAATTCTTTCATTATTTTATCATTGGTTTTATATGGAAAAATGAATAAATCAAAGTTGTGATCTTAATTGATTAAAAGCATGAATTTCTGCTTAAATTTTACCAACTATTTATTTCTGTGCATTCTGGTCCATATCGCTCGAGCGGCAGCTTTTGGCCGCTCGAGCGAATTCAGGCAGATTCAAACGCTCGACTGCCGCTCGACAGTGAGCTCGAGCTGGTGTGCAAAAAAGGAGATCGCTCAAGTGGAGGCATTTGGCCGCTCGAGCGAAGTCAGGCAAAGTTGAATGCTCGATATTCGCTCTACACTCTGCTCGAGCGAACTTAGGCAGAGTCAAACGTTCGATGTTCGCTCGACACTCCGCTCGAGCGAATATCGTATTTTACATATTAGGGTTTATTCTGCCGTCAGAATATTTTTTTTTTTCACATCTTATGGCCGACTCTTGGCCTGGAAAACACTGTTTTGAATAGAGGAACACTTAGAATTCATTATTCCATTGATTTTCATTCAGATTCGGAAAGGAGGATTCACACAAGCGATCATTCACGCAACAACGCGAATTCTTCGGGATCATTCACTCACACTGCAGCAGATTGAAGAACTCCTTGAGTGGTCCAATTGCTACTGCAGCTCAGCCTCCTCTACCGCTTCAAATCTTCATCTCCATTCAATTGGCTTGATCTTTTTAGTTCCCTACTTGCTATTTCATTTCAGTTTTAAGTTTCTAGATTATTTTGGAGATTTTTGATTTAGACATTTGAGTAATTTATTTGTTATTCATTTAGTTCATGTTATTTATTTTTCTCATTTCGTTAAGCTTTCATTTTAATAGTGATTACAATTTGCTATGGTTTAATTTGAGAATTTGTGATTTGAATACAATGATGAACCCTAGAACATTGATTTTGGGGCTTTTCAATTTTCAGTACATGTTTTGTCAATTACTTTCTAATTTAGTTTAATTTTTAATTTAGTTTTATTAATTTCTGAGTTTAGTCTATTAGTCCTTTACATTCCAATCCGACAATCAAAATCTAAAAATATGAATCTAGTCCATGACTAGTAACCTTTTCCATCCATTGCACATACCATCATTTTTATTTTCTCTTTGTGAAGTTTTTCACCATTCTCAACGAGTTGAGTTTAAGTAAGCTTTCCCTGAGGAAACGATCTATGAATTTATTCCTAATTATTACACGACATCCTCCTGCACTTGGGATAGCCTTAGTGCTACTCATTTTTGAGTAAGTCAAGTTTTTGGCACCGTTGCCGGGGATGGTATTTAACTTAAATTTAAACTCGTTATTTTTTTTTATGCTCTTTAAACTGATGTTTCATGTCAGGGGTGAGAAACAGTTCAAATAGGTTGCTTAGAGTCACATCGAGTGTTGAGAGTAGTATACACAGTTTGGAGATAGATAGCTCTTCTGTCTTTTCTATGAAGGAGTCAGGTGAGGAAATTGAAATTGAACCAGAAAACAAGGATGCACCTGCACCACGCACTCTTAAGGATTATTTGCAACCCACTCGCACTACTACACCTTCATGCATTGTTTTACCTGAAAATGCATCTAATTTCTCTATTAAGCATGGCATAATGTCAGTGATACCTCAGTTCCACGGGATGGATTCTGAGAGTCCTTACCAGCACTTGACAGATTTTGAGTTGGCTTGCACTACTTTTATTACTAGGGCTGTTATTGATGAATTCATTAGACTTCGTTTATTTCCTTTCTCTTTAAAGGATAAAGTGAAGATTTGGTTCAATTCTTTGAGGCCTAATTCTATTTCTAGTTGGTCTGATATGCAGCGTGAATTCTTACAAAAAAAATTTCCTTTTCAGAGAACTCAGTTTTTGCAAGAGCAAATCAGCCAGTTCAATCAGAGACCTGATGAGACCTTTCAAGCCAGTTGGGAAAAATTTAAAGATTTGGTGAACATTTGTCCACATCATGGTTTTGAATCTTGGAGGTTGGTGAGCTATGTTTACACTGGTCTCACTCCAGAATGCAAGGAGTTTGTTTAGACAATGTGCAATGGGGAGTTCTTTAGCAAGAAACCTGATGCAGCTCTATCAATTTTTGACTACCTTGCTGAGAGCGCACAACAGTGGAACACTCATACTGATCGAGTTCCATTAGCAGCACAGCCACTGAGGGCTATTTCTGGAGGGGGCAGATATGAGCTTAAGGAAGACACTGATGTTCAAGCCCGAATAGCTGCATTGACTAGAAGACTGGAGATCATGGAAATGGAAAAAGTGAAAGCTGTGAAAGTAGTAGAGGCATGTTCTATATGTGCTGATTCAAACCATAAGACCCAAGACTGCCCGATTATGCCAGTATTTCAAGAAAGTGGGTCTGAGCAGATGCAATCAGCTAACTGGGTTAAAAGAGCACAGAATCAGCCTTTCTCCAACACATATAATCCGGGGTGGAAGAATCACCCAAATTTCTCATGGAGAAATGATCAGCCTGGTCGGTCCCCACCACCTGCGCAACAGCCATTTCATCAGGGTGCTCCTCAGCACCAGTATCCGCCATATCAGAGTTCTCAGAGCTATCCTTTTGTAGCTCCTCCTAGATTTCAGCCTCATGTAGCTGCACAGAGTTCTCAGCCTTCATTATCTACAAAGAAGACTCTAGATGACAGTATGGCACAGATGGCCAATACACTTCAGCAATTCATGAAGATTCAGGCCACCACAAATAATCAGAACACTCAGACCATAAATGAGTTGAGAGGCACTATTAATAAGATGAGCACGACCTTGAGCACCCTAGAGAAAGGGAAATTTCCAGCACAGCCTCAGCCTAATCCTCAAGTATATAGGCAACAACAACAACAAGTGCATAATGTCTCAAGGGATGTTATTGAGACAGCGAAGGCAGTTCTTACTTTGAGAAGTGGGAAGGAAGTTCCCCAACCAGAGATGCCTATAGACACACAAGTAGTTGCTCCTACACCTGAAGATGTAACAGAGACTGATGAAGTTGAGAAAGAACCAGAGATAGTAAGACCACAGCTGAAGAAGCATGTGAGTGCAGATGCTGAGACTAGTAAGGGGTACCAACCTGTGGTTCCCTATCCTCAAAGATTGGCAGCTAGCCAAAAGAACAAATACCACATGGAGATTCAAGAGATTTTCAAGCAAGTGAAGATCAATATTCCACTCTTGGATGCGATACAACAAGTGCCTTTGTATGCAAAATTTTTGAAGGACTTGTGCACAGTGAAGAGGAAGCTGAATGTAAAGAAGAAAGTTTTCCTAACGGAGCAAGTTAGTGCATTGATATTGAGCGAGACTCCTAAGAAGTTTGGAAATCCCGGCTCCCCCAACATTTCTATTATGATCGGTGAATCACGCATTGGGAGAGCTTTACTTGATTTGGGGAGTAGTGTGAACTTGCTACCATTTTCAGTGTATGAGCAGTTGGGATTGGGTGAGCTGAAAAAGACCTCTATCATGCTACAGTTGGCTGACAGATCATTTAAGGTACCGAGGGGTATTGTAGAGGACGTGTTGGTCCAGGTGGACAAATTCTACTACCTAGTGGATTTTGTGGTTCTTGATATGCAGCAGTCGATCTCCACTATTTACCAAGCTCCTGTCATCCTAGGAAGACCATTTCTAGCTACATCAAATGCTTTAATTAATTGCAGAAGTGGAGTTTTGAAGCTTACCTTTGGGAATATGGTACTTGAGTTGAACGTTTTCAACACTTGCAAGATGCCAGCACATTTTGATTACACAAGTGATTTGAATGCTGTGGAGAGTTTGACACCAACAGAGTTTATTTGCTCAACTTCTCCCTTCTTTAATGATGATTATATTTTTCAGACACCTGAATTTTTACTTGATGAGAAAATTGATCATATCAATGAAGATGACTTTGAATTTTTTGATTGTTTTGCAGATTCTTCTTTACCACTTGAAGTACAATTTGCAGGAGCAAGATGGAAACCCCAGTTTGAAGCTCTAGCTACCACCACCAGACATGCTTAAATCTTCAGAGGAAGAAGTTCCCCAGTTGGAACTGAAACCACTTCCTCAAGATTTAAAGTATGTGTTTCTTGGTCCTGAAGAAGGCACTTTTCCGGCGGTGATTTCCTTAAAGCTAAATCAGAAGGATGAAACCCAGTTGATTAAAGTATTAAAAAAGCATCGAGGCACAATTGGTTGGACAATAGCCGACATCAAAGGCATTGATGCCGCTGTATGTACCCACAGAATCCATCTTGAAGATGATGCTAGATCGGTTCGTGATGCTCAACGTAGGCTCAATCCTACCATGAAGGAAGTTGTGAAAGAGGAAGTGCTTAAGTTGCTCGCAGTGGGCATCATTTACCCCATCTCAGACAGTAAGTGGGTAAGTCCAACTCAAGTGGTACCAAAAAAATCTGGTTTGACTGTTGTAAAAAATGATAAAAATGAGTTGATTCCAACTAGAATGGTTACTGGCTGGAGAATGTGCATTGATTATAGAAAACTTAATTCAGCCAGTAGGAATGATCATTTTCCTTTACCATTCTTGGATCAAATTTTAGAAAGAGTAGCTGGTAATGCATATTATTGTTTCTTAGATGGCTATTCTGGTTATTATCAAATTGTTGTAGCACCTGAGGATCAGGAGAAAACCACTTTCACCTGTCCTTTTGGCACTTTTGCTTTTACTAGAATGTCTTTTGGTTTGTGTAATGCTCCAGCTACTTTTCAAAGATGCATGATGAGTATTTTTTCTGACATGATTGATGATATTTGTAAATATTCATGGATGATTTCTCTGTTTTTGGAAAATCCTTTGAGATTTGTTTGCATAATTTGGCACGTATTCTCCAAAGATGTGAGGAAAAAAATATTTTACTTAATTGGGAGAAATGCCAATTTATGGTTACTCAAGGTATTGTATTGGGACATATTGTTTCTTCTGAGGATATAAAGGTTGACAAGGCTAAAATTGAATTAATATCTAAACTTCCTATCCCTAGGACGGTTAGGAATATTCGTTCTTTTTTTTATCATGTTGGCTTTTATAGGCGGTTTATTCAAGGGTTTAGTTCTATTGCAAAACCTTTGTGCACTCTTTTACAAAATGAAATTGAATTTGTTTGGACTGATGAGTGCCAAAAAGCTTTTGATACTCTTAAAAAATCGCTTACCACTGCACCTATTGTGCAACCTCCACAGTGGGACATTCCTTTTGAAATCATGATAGATGCTAGTGATTATGCCTTAGGAGCTGTTTTGGGGCAGCGGGTGGATAATAGGCCATTTGTGATTTATTATGCTAGTAGAAACTTGAATGATGCCCAGAAAAATTATACCACTACTGAAAAAGAATTGCTTGCAGTGGTTTTTGAACTTGATAAATTTTGGACTTAAATTCTTGGTTCTCCTGTTACTATTTTCACTGACCACTCTGCTCTTAAGTATTTGTTGGCTAAGAAAGATGCAAAACCATGCTTGATTCACTAGATTCTATTACTTCAAGAGTTCAACATCAACATTAAGGACAAGAAAGGAGTTGAAAACGTGGTAGCTGACCACCTCTCTAGATTGTCATCATCTCCTTCTTCAAATGTCAGCCTTCCTCTTGATGATAGTTTCTCGGATGAGCAGCTGTTTGTGGTTGGTAGAGCTCCCTGGTATGCTGACATAGTCAATTATCTGGTGACTGAGCAAATGCCTTCTAAATGGTCCACCCAAGATAAGCGTCGGTTTCTTTCTGAGGTACGACACTTTTACTTTGATGATCCATATCTTTTTAAATATTGTTTGGACCAATTGATTCGAAGATACATTCCTGATCATGAGTTTTCTTCAGTTTTGAGATTTTGTCATATGGGTGCATGTGGTGGTCATTTTTCAGCAAAGAAAACAGTCTCAAAAATTTTGCAAAGCGGTTTTTACTGGCCTTCCATGTTTAAAGATGCTTATAATTTTTGCAAAGCTTGTAAGCCTTGTCAAAAATTAGGATCCATTAGCAAAAGAGACATGATGCCTCTTTCCCCCATTCTTACTTTAGAAATTTTTTATTGTTGGGGAATAGACTTCATGGGACCTTTTCCAGTTTCTTTTGGAAACACATATATTCTATTGGCTGTGGATTATGTTTCAAAATGGGTGGAGGTCTTTGCTTGCAAAACAAATGACCATCATGTTGAGCTAAAATTTTTGCAATCTTTGTTTGCTCGTTTTGGCATGCCAAAAGTTATTATATGTGATGGGGGTTCTCATTTTTGCAACAAACCATTTTCTACACTCATGAAGAAATATGGTATCACACTTAGAATTTCTACCCCTTATCACCCTCAAACAAATGGGCAAGCTGAATTGGCAAACAGAGAGATAAAAATTATTTTAGAGAAAACCATCAAGCCTAATAAGAAAGATTGGTCGGTTAAGATTCTTAATGCTTTGTGGGCTTATAGGACAGCTTTTAAAACAAATCTAGGGATGTCTCCTTATCGATTAGTTTATGGTAAAGCTTGTCATTTACCTGTTGAAATTCAGCATCGAGTTCTTTGGGCCATAAAACATGTTAACATGTCACTTGATGAAGCTTTAGGTTTGAGAAAATTGCAGATCAATGAATTGGATGAAGCTCGTCGGAATGCTTATGACAACGCTCAGCTGGCAAAGGAACGCATGAAAATTCTGCATGATCAGAAAATTCATCCAAAGCATTTCACACTTGGCAGGAAGTTCTCCTTTACAACTCTCGCTTGCATATTTTTCCTGGTAAGTTGAAATCCCGATGGAGTGGCCGTACATGAAGTTGAATCTCCAGCACACTTATAATCACAGCCAGTTTGGGTGAACGTTGTTATCTCAGTTGCTCAGTATGTCTTTATGTATGAAGTATGTTTTAAGTATTTGGATATTTTCAGTATGGTGCATAGTATTGCTAAAGAAAAAAAATTATCCCCTGTTAATATTGCATAATGCTAGATGCATGTTAGGAGCATTGCATCTTATATGTCATAAATAGGAGCAAGTAACCTTGTGTTGCATGTCTCGACACTTCAAAAGTTCATCAAATCCCAAGCAGAATTTGGGGGTGTCACACCATGGTCCATGACTGTTGGTCAAGTATGGTGACATTTGCACTAGGCGCCATGCTCATTCATGCCTTTAGGTTTCGGGTTGGTGCACCAATGTCTGCCAACTTTGTGATCTTGTTGCGTGTTGAATGCGATACTATGCTGAGCAACTATGGCCAGTAACCATGGCCAAGCGGCTCACTATGGGCAAGAAACTCACTGTGGTCAAGCAACTCACTGTGGTCAGGTAACTCCTTTGGCGATTGACCATCACTGTGGGCAGCCACTGGCAATGGCTCCATTAACTGATACTGTGCACTTAAGTGCATGGGCAAGGAAGGTCCTCTGGGGGGTGGAACGTTGGGTACATGGCATTGTGCATGTGTTATATATGCACAGTGCACTGAGTTGTATGGGTGATGAACAATTCTCTTGCCCATTCTTTTTTTTGTAACAATGTTATCCAAAGTAATAAGATAAAAATAATGACAAATGAAAATCTGAGGGGAATCTTATCTGCTAATTCAAAGATTACTTCAGAAGCTGAAAAATCATCATTCTCCCACTTCCAGTGTAGAGAATAAGTCGATCCACAAACAGCGCCAACTGTTAATCCATAAATTCGCACAACATACTTGAACGGAAGAAAAAGGCATCACTAACCCATAGAGGATATTTGGGCCTCGCCGATTCCGTCTAACGCCCATGATAGCAGTTTAGGACATTGGTACTGTGTCCATACGTACGTCCATAATAGTAAATAATCATAGAATACAGGAAATGTAAATAATGAATTAGACCTGGATGTTCATGGTCTTTCGTATCTCACAATACAATGGGGGTCGGTGATCCCTTTAAGCCTAGAGAAGATAGTATCTCTGGAGTTTCTCGTGGTGAGATTGAAGAAGATCTCTCCGCCCTCTAGCAAGAATGGCCCAAAAGTCCCCCTTTATTGAGATTTTCAGTGAGAATTGTCAACTTTATGTCACTTCACCATCTACCTTTTGCGTTTTCCGCTTGCCTTCCTCCATCAGCTTTTGCCTTGTCTTGTCCCTTCCTTCTTTTTGCTTCCTATCAATTGTTTTATGGTGGATTGGACCTGGTGCATCTTGGGTGTGGTACATTTACCCCCAACGTGTGTAATCAATAGATCAAATCAGGGTTGAGCTAGACAGAGAAAATTAAAGAAAAAAAATGAACTTGCAATTGTAAACATAAAGGAGTGAGAATGGGAAGGGTTTGGTTCAGGGGTGTAAAAAAATACCAAAAAATCAGTTGAACTGGACCGGACCATTTGTAAACGGCTCGGTGCAATAATGTTTCTTAATAATCAAAATTGGTCCTAAACCGGTGCAGTACCGGTTTTCATATTTTGAAAACTGGTTAAAACCAAACTGTACTAGTATATATATTTATAATTTTTTATATTATATTATATAGATTATATGCTAAATTTCTAATTAACATAACATGAAATTCTAATCTTATTATTCAAGTATATTAATCTTATAACATAAAATTAATATAACATGTAATATAACATAAAATTAATTTTATAATTTTAAAATAACATTTGATATAACATATAAGTTTTAATCATATAACATAAAATTTTAATCTTAAAATAAACAGTAAAATTAAGTTATTCATGTAAACTTACTTTTGATATATATATATATATATAATGTAGTGATACTATAATATAAATAGACTTCTAGTTATACTATAATATAAATTACTAACATAGATAATCTGTAAAACTGAAAAAACTGAACTGAACCGAAACTGAAAGAACCGGAAGTTCCGATTTTGGTAGTGAATCGGTCCAGTATCGGTTCTTAAATTTTTAAAACCAGTATATACCGGTTCAGTTCTAAAAAATATACAAAATCGGATCAAATCAAACCCGTCACACCTCTAGTCCGGTGAGAAAAAATGAAAAAGGGATCATCAGGTTTGTCTTTTAGGTGTTCAACTAGAGAGATAGAACAAAATTCTAAGTAAAAGTAGTTGCTTAACTGGTTTCGATTCTAGCATTTATATATGCACACTAACATGTCAAATTTTACGAATGTTATTGGAAGGGATATTTGGTACCTGCATCCTGATAGGCCCACCAAGTGTAATGAAAGCCTAATGGTCGAGTACAAGCCCAAGGATGGGTCTTATGGATATATATTGTGGATAATAGATAATGCCTCCGACTGATCAGGAAGGAGATCATTCCAATTAATATAGAGGGTCTTCAAGATATACTTTGGAGGTTGGTCGTCATCACCATCATCATGCCTATGTAAATAACACTTAAAGGTAACACATATATTCATTCATACACTTATATTGAGATCACTTCTCTAACTTAGGCATTGGAGTTCCATCAGGCACCTCATGCCACCCTCTCATTTCGTTCCAGGTATCCGTGCAGTTGGTGGTTTGAAACACGTCCTTAATAGTGATGCCATTAGTGGGATCTTTGCAGACTTCAACATGATTTTCACATGCCAACTACGGAGCGATCACAAGCAACCCGAGATCAAGAGATGAACATGACAGAGATGGAAGTGAAGCTGGTGGATGTTGAAGAAAAGCTAAAAAGGGCAACGGCCTTGGCGGAGCAGCTAAGGAAAGAGGACAAGGAATTGAAAAAACTAATTTGCCACCGGTCAACAACGACCAGACAAAAGGAGATGCGCAAAGCACAGGTGGGATCAATGTCAAGGAGCTAGAAAAGAAAAGGCTACACGATGAACTGAAGAGACTTGTGGATAAACACGAGGAGATGAAGAAAAATGGGAGGATCCTCCTCCGTAGAGCAGTTGTTGAACCAGACAGATCTCCCCTATAGTGCTGAGATGATGGTGGTACCACTCCCGCCCAAGTTCAAAGTCCCTCAGATTGATATGTATGACGGGTCCAAGGATCCTGTGGATCACTTAGAGAATTTCAAAGCGCACATGACTCTCCACGACTTCCCTAGAGAGGTCGCTTGTCGTGCCTTCCCACTTACCTTGAAAGGGATAGCACGCAGTTGGTTTGGAACTCTACGACCAGGGTCCATCAACAGCTTCAAAGAGTTGGCCAAAGAGTTCTTAACACAATTCATGGAAAGCAGAAGACACCGCCACCCTACAGCCTACCTTCTCATCATCAAGCAGAGAGAATGAGAGAGCTTAAAAGCCTGCCTAACCCGATTCAACAAGAAGAAGTTGACCACTGATGATCAAGATGAAAAGATCACACTCGCTGCCTTACTGGGAGGTATATGGCCCCAAAGCCCGTTCATGACCAAGCTAGCCAGCAAAACCCCCTGAACCTTAAGGGAGTATATGGACAGGGTTGATGACTATGTTAATGCAAAAGACACGTTGCAAGCTTTGTTGGAACCAAGGAAGCAGAAGGTGAAATCTAAATCCAAAAATTTGAGTAGAGACAGGAAAGCTAGGTCTAGTCAACAAGGGAGGGGGCTTGAGGGACACTCCTCCCATCGAGACCAAGGGCCCCGCCTTGTCCACAACAACTTAAACATACAAGAAAAGTCGAGCACTACACCCAAAAGGGGCCATCGTTATTGTAAATACCACCAATTGGATACTCACTCGACATAAGACTGTTCAACCATGAAGAAGAGAGTAGTCGAATTGGCAAGAAGTGAGGAGCTTGAACAAATGTTAGCAAATCTTGTGAAGCCAAGAAGGGAAGAAGGTCGAGGGCATGAGCCCAGATAGAGCAGAAGCCCAAAAAGACAACGGCAAAGATAAGGAACACAGACAAGACACTCCCCACCAACCAAGTGACCAAGACCAAGCCCCAAGGGGGGAAATCCGTACCATAGCAAGAGGATTTGTTGATGAAGGAGTAATGGCATCTAGCAGAAAGGCTCACGCCCATCAAGCCAAATATCACAAAGTGTACTCAGCAGATAAGCCCTTTAAGTACCCCAGACTGAGTACCTCTCCTGTTATTTCCTTCGGAGATTAAGACTACAAAGGCGTCTTATACCCCCATGATGATGCCTTAGTAGTCACTTTATTGGTCGCGAACTACACTACCAGATGGATCTTGATTGACAACGAAAGCTCAGCCAACATCCTATTCTGGGATGCCTTCACAAAGATGGGTATTAGCTCTGATAGGCTATGCCCATCACCCACCCCTCTAAAGGGATTCTATGGCAAAGCTGTCCAACCAATGACGTCATTACACTACCAGTCACAATGGGGCAGGAAGATAACATGGTTATAATAATGATAGATTTATTGGTTGTTAAAGCCCCATCGTCATACAACGCCATATTAGGGTGCCCAATTTTAAATAATTTGAAAGTGGTTACCTCTACCTACCATCTGAAAATGAAGTTTCCAACAAAAGTAGGCGTCGGCGAGGTTAAAGGGGAGCAGATCTTGGCCCGGGAATGCTACGTAAAGGAGCTCAAGGAGGCAGCGCCAGCAATATTTGTCGTGGAAAACTCAAGCACTAGGCCACCACCTCCACCGTTGGTCGTTGTTGTCCAAGACATTGAAGCTAAGGATAAGAACAATCTAATGCAAACAAAGGCAAATGAGCCTTTAGAGCTAGTAACACTCCACTCAGAACATCCGAACACAACCACTCGCGTGGGAACAAGACTCTGACCTGAGTATAGAGAGGCATTGAAACAATTTCTGATTGAACACAGGGAGTTGTTTGCTTGGAGCCATGAAGACATGCCAGGTATTGACAATGCCATCACGGAGCACAAGCTATGTTTTGATCCAGTGACAAAGAAAGTGCCACAAAAGAGGAGAACCTTTAGCACAGAAAAGTGCACAGCCATAGCTGAGAAAATTGATTGTCTTCTAACGGCAGGATTCATAAGGGAGACCTATTACCCGGAGTAGCTTTCCAACGTGGTGTTGGTAAAGAAAGCGAACGGGAAGTGGAGGATGTTTCCTAAGGACAGTTTCCCATTGCCACAAATAGATGTTATTGTAGACGCCATGGTAAGACATCGGGTGCTAAGCTTTATGGATGCTTATTCGGGATACAATCAAATTCACATGAACAAGTGAGATGAAGAGAAAATAGCATTCATTTCTGATAGAGGTCTTTATTGTTATCGGGTAATGCCTTCAGGTTGAAAAACGCCAGGGCAACTTATCAAAGGCTAGTCAGTCGGATGTTCAAACAGAAAATTGAGAAGACTATGGAGGTATATGTTGATGACTTATTGGTGAAAAGCAAGAAACCTGCCCAGCATCTGGCCGACCTACAAGAATCTTTTGTTGTGCTTTGCAAATAAAAGATAAAACTAAATCCAACAAAATGTGCTTTTGGCATGGATTCAAGGAAGTTCTTAGGGTTCATAGTCTCTAAGAGGGGTATTAAGATGAACCCTGAAAGATTGAGGCCATATGGAACATGAAGCTATCCCAAAGCATCAATGATGTCCAACGAATGGTGATTAGAATAGCAGCTTTAAATAGGTTTGTTTCAAGATCCACAAACAAAGGCCTTCATTTCTTCAAGGTCTTAAGAAAGGTTCATCCGTGGAACGAAGAATGTGATCTGGCTTTCCAAGAATTGAAGCAGTACCTCTCCAGCCCATCATTATTGAAGCAGCCTAATCATGGAAATACCCTGTATGTGTACTTGGTGGTATCCCCACACTCTATTTCCGCAGTACTAGTTAAGGAAGATGGCACCGCCCAAATGCCAGTATATTATGTGAGCCGCGCACTAAGTGGCGCCAAAGCTAGATACCCAAGAATGGAGATGCTAGCATGCACATTAGTAATAGCTGCCAGAAGATTTCATCCATATTTTCAAATCCATCCCATGAAGGTGTTGATTGAACACCCACTCGGGAGAGTATTGCAGAAACCCTACTCCTCAGGCAGGTTGGTTGCGTGGTCAATGGAACTCATTGAGTTCAATATCGAATTCATACCCAATAGTGCAATTAAGGGACAAGCTTTGGTGGACTTCATCGCCAAGTTCACTAGTTTCCCAGTTGAAATTCAAGCCACACCCCACCAGCAACCCTAGCCAGTTTTTGTCAACGGATCTGCTTCTCAAACAGGAGGGGTATTAGGGATTTACATTGTCGAATAAAGTGGGAAGGAGCACTATTATATGGCAATGCTCACATTCAAAACCACCAATAACAAAGCCAAGTATGAAGCCCTGATAGCTGGACTCTCAATCGCCAAAGCATTAGGCGTAGTGGAGATCGAGGCAAAGGCATATTCCCAAATTGTGGTAAACCAAGTCAATAGGGCATACGCCACGAAAGGGGAAAAATTGAAGCAATACCTGAGCCGATTATGGGAGATCTACGACTAGCTGACCTACTTTAGCCTAGAATAGATACTAAGAGAAGACAACACCATAGCAGACAGGTTGGCTAAAGCCACCTCCGCGAAGGAAGAAGTAAACCTCTTGTGGGAGGTACACGGAAAGGTGATAGAAATCCCAGCAATTGGAATAAAAGTGAACCAACTAGGGCCAGCAGAGCCAAAATGGGCCAAGGCAATCTCTAAATACTTAGACTCAGGTAGGCTCCTCGAAGAAAAAGAGACAACAAGGAAGATCAAGAGAAGTGCAGCACAATTTGTCAAGGTAGATGGAATTCTTTATAAATAAAAAAAAAAGGTTTCGCCGCCCCTTTGCTAAGGTGTATCTCACTGGAGGAGGTGCCATAAGTCCTAGCGGAGATACATGAGGGTGTTTGTAGGAACCATTCGGGCGGGAAAGCATTGGCAAGGAAATCCCTCCAAGCAGGCTATTATTGGCCCAATGCCCTCAAGGACGCCAAGCAATTTGCAAAGAAGTGCATCAAGTGTCAAATCTACGCCCACATCCCGCATTGCCCTCAAGAAAAGTTAGTCTCTATCATGACCCCTTGGCCATTTGCCTAATGGGGAGTTGATTTAGTTGGCCCCTTCCCGCTAGGGAAGGGAGGCATGATGCATATCATAGTAGCCGTGGACTATTTCACGAAATGGGCGAAGGCAGAACTCCTAGCAATCATAACAGCAAAGATCTTCACCAAGTTTCTATGGAAGAACATCAGCTGTGGATTTGGGATCCCTCATAGTATAATATCTGACAACAGGAAGCAGTTCAATTCAGAGCATTAAAGGAATGATGCAAGGAGTTAGGAATCTAAGCTAAGTATTCATCACCTAGACACCCAGAAGCCAACGGGGCAATCGGAGTCAAGGAACAAGTCTTTACTTGGGATCCTAAAGAAGAAGCTAACAAAAAGGAAAGAAGAGTGGCTATAAGAGCTCCCATGAGTGTTGTGGGCATATAGGACAATGGTAAAGACCCCAACAGGCGAGACACCATTCACGCTAGCTTTCAAAAGCAAAGCAGTCGCATCAATGGAAATCAATTTTCCTACACACCGAATCTGCCACTTTAACCAAACAGAGAACAATGAAGCACTAGAGGAACACCTCAACCTCCTGTAAGAGAAAAAAGAAGAAGCCGAGATCCAAAACATCCTCCACAAAAGAAGGACAAAACATTATTTCAATAAGTGGATTAAGCCTAGATCTTTCAAAGTAGGCGACCTGGTCCTGAAAGAGACGGGAGTGAAAACACAAGATGAAGGAAAGCTTGGACCACATTGGGAAAGGCTATTTATAGTGATAGCAAACTACCGATTGAGGTCATACCACCTCAAGGACAGCCAAGGAAAGGAGTTGCAACATCCTTGGAACACTAAGCATTTGAAGAAATTCTACCCTTGATTTTTCTTTCATATGTATTCAATAAAGACTTATCAATAAAGGTAGGTGGTTGTCCAGTTGGCGTCCCCACGACTCCTATACTTAGTCACCAAAGTCAAGTCCAAAGGCTCGTGATGCAGTCAAAAGGACATGGAGGTCAAAAGACCCCATGACTCCTATACTTAGTCACTAAAGTCGAGTCAAAAACTCATAGTACAGCCAAAAGGGCATTGAGGTCAAAAGACCCCACAACTCCTATACTTAGCCACCAAAGTTGAATCCAAAGACTCACGGTGCAGCCAAAAAGCCGTGGAGGTCGAAAGACTCATAGTATTCATGTTATGTTGCTAGTCCATGTTATGTTTTAAGCTCCAGTTCATGTCATGTTAAGTCAAGTTCAGTTCACGTTTAAGTTCAGATTATGTCAGTTATGTCATGCTATATGTCAAGTAATGCTATGTTTACTTACGACTTTAATTATGCATTCATGCTTTTACTGCCATGCATGCATCATTAACATGTGTGGAGGTTTTATGTTAACTTGCTGAGATTTGTAATCAAATCTCACTGTGGTAGTCTCAACTACCATTCCCCCCTGAATGGTAGACCTTGTTACAGGACCCGAAGGAGAATTGGAATCTGACCAACTGAACACGGTCGACTAGGCTATGGTACGATGTCGATAATGGCATAGTATTTAACTTAGGTTACTACTTGTACTTTTGGAGTTGTATCTTAAGTACTCTTTTGATCACAACCATTTTGGACTAATGTTGTGATCGTGGCTGTTTAGTATGCCTTTATGTATGAAGTATGTTTCAAGTATTTGGGATATTTTTAGTTTGGTGCATAGTATTACTAAGAAAAAAAAATTATCCGCTGCGAATATTGCATAATGCTAGATGCATGTTAGGAACATTGCATCTTATATGTCATGAACGGGGGTAGGTAACCTTATATTGCATGTCCTGACGCTTCAGATATCTGTTCGATCCCAAGTGGAATCTGGGGGCGTCACAGATCTCAAAGGCGATGGCAAGTTCAAGAAGGCATCAGTCATGGTCTACGCCCCAAGGAGTCGACAAACTGAACTGTAGCGTCATCTGACTTGAACTGCTCAAGATCCAAACATTTCATGTGTGTTTGAAGCGGGGCCAATAGATGAGCTCGCATGCGGGCTACACCAGACACATACTCGTACCCAAAGGCTCTGTCCCTCACAATCTTGGACGAGGCCAACTGTGGATGCAAACAAACCACCTCGCCCCTTGAAGCAGTCAACTCAGCTTCCAACATTAATAGTCACTTTTTCTACTCCTTCACCTTCTTATCAAGATGTAGCATGGCCTGGTTCATCTTTTCTTGATTGGAATCTACATCCTCCTGATTCCTCTTATAGGCAGTAAACCTCTTGCGTAGGTCTTCATAAGACCTCTCCTTCTCTGACAGTTGGAGGCTAAGTTCCCTCTGAGCTACCTTATACGACACCTTGGCCTCTGAAAACTCGATGGAAAGCTGCTTGTGGTTTTCTTCAGAGGCAGCTAATGCCTGAGCATGCTTAGAGCACCATTGCTCAGCGGAGGCCAACTACTATTGGGAAGATTCCAATTCCCCTTTGAAACTGTGCAACTGGGCACGAGCTGAGTCACACTTAGACTTTACCAATTGCAGAGCAAAACTTTGCTTGGCATTAAAGGATCCAGCATGAAGTAACTCCACTTGAAGCTCAGACACCTCATCACAGAGGATATCAAGGTCGCCCTCTAGAGAACGAATATGCCCATCAGCTTGCACAAGGTAAGATTCTACCTCGGTTTTCTCTTCTAGTAGCCGAGAAATCTTTCCTTGTCATAAAAGGCAAGCATTTGCCCCTAGCAAACTTCAAACTCCAAATTAGCATGGTCATTAACAATCCAGGCTGCCAAGTCCTCCATGCCCTACAAAGCACAACAACACTCTAAGGAACATACATACAAGAAAAAGAGAAGAATAGTAACAACTTAGTAAGCAATGTTGTACCAGAGTCAAGAAGTCCTTTAGACGGCATGACATCTCCATCGCACCCCCATCCTAAGGAAAGGAACTCAAGTGAGAGGGTCCCTCCTTTCTTTTTTCCCTGTCTTTATGATCCTCTACCTAAACCCTTCCCAGGGGATGTGTCAATGGCAAGGAAAAGGTGGTAGTGACCTCTATCTCTAACATGGAAGAGGGGGCAGGGATCTCTAACTCCGGCATAGAAGAGCTGACAACAGTCTCCATTTCCTGCATAGAAGTGCTCTAGACTAAGTGGCGTCGAGGATTCCTTCCTCTCTATTCCCATCTTCTTCATCCCCTCATACCACCTGATCTTCCCTCGATGACCCACCCCCCCTCCCTAGGGGTTGGGGGTTCCACATCGCCGCCAAATGAGGAAGGGGAAGGAGAGAGGATGAAGACACTTTCATTGTTGGTGGATAGGATCACACCCCCAGAAATATTCACAGGCAAAGACCTTGGGTTGGAAACTTAGTCGCGGCCAACAGTAATGGTCGCCACCTCAAAGGTCACAACCCTAGCAACGCTCATGGAGAAGGCGTCAAATATGTCAGATGTAGAGTCGCCGCCACTAGGTATGGAGCCAAGAAGAGAGGAAACTTGAAGGATGGAGTACCCATCAAGTATGACCCCTTGGCTGGCAACTCCCAGTCAAAGGTTGTGATCAAATCAACAAGGGCTTGGCCCATAAGCCCATCAAGATCATCTAGCTTGGGAGATTTATGCAGTGATATGAGCGTTGGAGACGTAGACAACATATCCCCCTTAACAGAAAGTGTCTCCCTTTCCAAATTGGGCTCAACGCCAAAATCAATGGCCCTATTTAGCCCTGCGTCAACAATCGTGCCCTCAGCATCTTCATTT
The DNA here is from genome assembly GCA_011037825.1 of Carya cathayensis. Taxonomy (NCBI): domain Eukaryota; kingdom Viridiplantae; phylum Streptophyta; class Magnoliopsida; order Fagales; family Juglandaceae; genus Carya; species Carya cathayensis. The sequence continues at coordinate 710,039 of QGSO01000316.1, read as the reverse complement.
GGGTAGCCTATTCATGGCCAATGAGGTCAATAAGGATCTTTTTGTCATCAGTAACCTTTCCCCAATTAGCCCAAATGGGGAAATCCAGAATATCCTTCTCAAAGGCTGTGAATTCCTAACCAGTTCTAGAGAGAAATAAAAACTTCTTTTGCCAAGCTATGGCATTCGAATAGTGGGATTCAAAGGCCACCAAGCGTTGAGAGTGGAAACAAAAATTGCAAATGTTACTTGGTAGTCGGCTCAAGGAGTAGAAAGAGAAGAATTCGCGGGCAGCCAGGTTTGGGTCTCTCTCCCCCAAGGGTTCCAGAACCATGTGGAACACCACACAGAAGCATAAAAGCACACGCCAAGTGTGCGAACGAAGTTGGGTAGGAGTTATTTGGAAAAGATCAAGAAAGTTGCAGATGGGGCGACAAACTGGGAGGCACAGGCCATGTGTCAAGGCACAAGTTGTAAGGACAACTCTCCCCAAGAAGCCCTCATCATCCACACCGCCCTCAGAGGGGATAATGAGTTCCACATTAGCGGGAATACGGCATGAAGTCCTCAACTTTGTTAGCTCTCGGGCATAGATGGTGGAATGCCAAATAAACCCCTCGAAGGATGGGGGAGTCTCGCCCTCGAGGATTTGGCCATGGAATGGGTAGAAACCCTAGAAGGGGTTTATGCAGTAGAAACCCTAGAAGGGGTTTGCGCAAGACTTTGATGGGGAGTACGAGAAGAGCCATGGTGAGCCATTTGATGTTTGGGTTGGAGAAAACAAAATCGAGAAGGTGAGGGAGAGCGACCTTTCGGAGGCTTTAGAGAACAAGATGCAGAGAGGAAATGGGAGAACTCGAAAAGTAAAGGTGACCCAAGGAAATGGAAGAGGCAGCTAGAGAAGGCAATTATAAGGGATTCTGAGAGATTCTTGGGAAGGTGAACGGGCCCTCGTACGTCGTCGATTATCATTCTTGAAAGTGAGGATAAAAGCACGGGAACAATTACGAATGTGTGTCACGTCTTGGACGTGCAAGGAATTCACAATTTGCACAAGCCCATCTCCAAGTTAGCATAAACCCTTAGCAGGGTAAGATCCCTGGGGTCGCCACCTGTCCCAAAATTAGCGAGGTAGAAGGGAATGTGAGATATTTAATTTCTCACGTATTGACACGAAGAAAATTAGCGGGGTAACTAGAAGGGATATTTGGTACCCACATCCTAATAGGCCCACCAAGTGTAATGAAAGTCTAATGGCTGAGTGCAAGCCCAAGGATGGGTCTTGTGAATATATATATATATATATAGTGGATAATAGATAATGCCTCTGACTGATCAGGAAGGAGATCACTCCAATTAATACGGAGGGTCTTTGAGATATATTTTGAAGGTTAGTCGTCATCACCATCGACATACCTCTATAAATAACACATAAAGGTAACACATATATTCATTTATACACTTATATTGAGATCATTTCTCTAACTTAGGCATCGAAGTTCTACCTGGCACCCCATGCCGCCCTCTCATTTCATTGCAGGTATACATGCAATTAGTGGTGTGAAACACGTCCTTAACAATTTTGTAATTAGAACAATGTTAGAACAATGCTAAAAAAATATCTTTCCGATCTAGGAATCTGAAAAGTAGTAACATTAGCAAAGAGCATGTAGAATTAAGTTGCCTTTGGTTGTTGAATCAAATTCAAACTCATCTCAAACTAATTATTGATGAGATTTACTACTTTTTCAAATTCCTATAAAAAAATTAAGGATAGATTTGGATAGTGAGTTGAGATGAGTTGAGATATAAGTTGAAAGTTGAATAAAATATTGGTATAATATTATTTTTTTAATATTATTATTGTTTTGAGATTTGAAAAAGTTGAATTGTTTATTATATTTTTTGTGAGGATTTGAAAATGTTGTAATGATTAGATGAGATTTATGAGTTGAGATTAACTCTAAATCCAAAATGCATCTCAACCTACTTCATTCATTTCAACAATCAAACACAACCTAAACCTTTTTAGGTTGAAATGTTTTAAATAGGTTGATATGAGTTTAATTTTTTTATGAGAAGTTGAAAAAGTAGTGAGTCAAATCAATGATTGATTTGAAATAAATTAAATTTGATTCAACAACCAATCACAACCTGAACCTTCAAACGTAGCCTCCAGTTTGGATTCAGAGTTGATCTCAACTCATCTCTTCTTATCTTATCTAATCTAATCATTACAATTTTTCCAACTTCCCACAAAAAATATAATAAAAAATTCAATTTTCTCAAATTCTAAAACAATAATAATATTAAAAAATAATATTTTATTCAACTTTTAACTTCTATCTCAATTCACCTCATCTCAACTCACTATCCAAACATCATTGTGTTGTAAATATCTTTCTTTTTTTTCTAATCAAGCATAGAATATATATCTATAGAGGAATAAACAACGTTTAAGGTAGATCCTTTCCACTATCAAGGTACAAAAAGCATTCCGGAATTGAATGTAGGGGTAGGTTTCCAAACTCAAGGTTGGTTGCTACCCATTGTGCCACTGAGTGTGCACATCGATTTTGGGATTAATGAATTTTGTTAAAAGTTCAATCTTGATGATCTTGTGAGATTTGACGAATTTCTGCTATTATCGGTGAGTTTTTACACTCAATTGCTGAGAAGATGAATTGGGTGTTGCCTTCTATTGCCATTTTTTCAAGATTGCTTGCCATGTGGACTGCAAGCAACGCTACTTTTTCTTCTGCTACCAACGGAATGGAATTATTGAGCTTTTTAGTTATAGCCTCCAGAATTTCTCCTAAGTGATTTCTTCGAATGGCTGAGGCTACTAAAAAATAATCTCTCACTGTAGCATCAAAGATGACAATGAGAGTTCTAAGAGGAGGAGGGATCCAATTTAACATTGGGTTGATGTAGAAGGTGCTCTTTACCCAGGCTTCCTTGTAGCTTTTGTATACTATGGAGAGCTGTTTTTTGATTTCTTCCATTGAGAAGACAAAATGGTTGTGGATGATATCATTTCATTTCCTCCATAATAGATCTAGCAAAATGACCGCAAATAATTGGAAGTAGTGACTTTCCTTCCCCTGTAATCTTAAGAACTTACGAGGGTAGACGATCATTTTTATCCAATCCAAGATGGAATTGATGGGCAATCGCACTATGTTTAGCAGCCAGCACTTTGTTGCCAAAGAATTCTAATAATGGGATATTCTACAAATAAGATGAATTAGTGTCTCCTCTTCTTGGTTGCAGAAAGTGCATTCTTCTAAGGCTCGCTGCAGAACTCTTTTATTGATTTTTTCCCTGGTGGGTAGAATATTTCAAAGTATTTTCCATAACAAAAGCATATGACAATCATGTATTTTTGAACTCCACAAAGGTTTGTACAGAGAGTTTTAATTCTGCTGAATTGACTCCTGGAATCCTATGGACACCTAATAAGCTGTTTTGACCGAGTATTTTTCACTATGATTGAGGGACCACACCTACTTATCTTCGTCTTGAACTCTTGTAGTCAGTGGGATTTTAAGAATTTCTGCTATGCTGGTCTGGTCAAAAAGATTTTGCATTCTTTGGGTATCCCATGACTTTGGATTATTTACAATAATATTCGATACTTTTATGGATGGGCGGGTTGTTTCCATATTTAAGATTGGAGTTGGCTTGAAGTCTTTTAGAGTTGGGATCCATGGGTCAGACCAAATATTAACCAATCGACCATTGAAAATTTGAAAGCACCTATCTTTGTTTAGAAAGTCTTTGGTTTTGAGAATGCCTTTCCACATAGGAGAGTTTGATGATTTTGGAGATGTTCACCAGAAGGTGATGTTTTGGAGATATTTAGAAGAGATAATGGAATGCCATAGCCCATTCCTAGGGCCACTCAATTCCCAATTAGTCTTAGCTAAGAGAGCTTGATTCATTTTCTTCATCAATCTGATGCCTAGGCCACCTATTGTTTTTGGTAGACAAATAGACTTCCATGATTTCAAAGTTAAATTATGGGTTTTATGGTTCAGAAAACCCCACCAAAAGTTTTGCTTTGATTGAAAGACTTGCATACTGATTTGGGAAGTTGAAATGTGTTCATATAATAAAAAGGAATTGTACTTGCCACTAATCGTATCAACATTGTGCGTCCTGCTTGTGCTAGTAGCTTAGCCTTCCATTCTTCTAATTTTTTCCCCACTTTGTTCAGCAAATCAGCATAATGTTCTTTTTTGCTTCTGTTGAAAGACATTGGAAGCCCCAAGTATTTCCTTCTAGCCGAAGAAGTTTTGTATGGGAGCCAATTGGCCATAGCAGCTTTATTTTGATTGCTTGTGATCTGTGTGATAAAGATTGAGGACTTTGAGAGATTAATTTTTTGGTCCAACCAACTTTGATATTTTTCCAAACATTCTAAAATGGCTTGTGCATAGTGCTCTATGGCTTTTGCAAATATGATTGCATCATCGGCAAAAAGCAAATGAGATACTAGTGGACTGCTTCTACTTAATTTGATCACTTCAATCTTTTGTTGTGCTTTTGCTCTTAAAAGTAGTCTTGATAGGATTTCTGTGACTAATATGAACAGGAACGGCTACGATGGATCTCCTAGTTTGATACCTCTTTTTGCTTTAAAGAATCCTCTTGGTGATCCATTTATAGTGATTGAGAATGTAGCAGTAGTACTGATGCATTCTTTTATTAGCCTAATCCAACTTGAATTGAACCCCAGAGTTTTCATCACTTCAAATAGAAAATCCCATTCCACTAGATCGAAAGAATTTTCCATATCTAACTTTATAGCCATCAAGCATTTTTTCCCGGATTTCTTGTTTAGGAGATGGAAGAGTTCATGGGCAATCAATGTGTTTTCTTTAATGTTTCTCTCTGGGACAAAGGTTATTTGGAGAGGAGCAATTATTTTGGAAAGCAATCCTAAGAGGCAGTTCGCCATGATTTTTTTGATTATCTTGTAGCTGACATTTGTGAGGCTATGGGACGGTATTGAATGAAGAATTTGGGTTTTGAGTCTTTGGAATGAGTGCAATGTTTGTATGATTCATCCGCTTTAGGAGCTTTCCACTTAGAAAAAAATTTTGTACTGCGCGAATAACCTCAACTTTTATAATACTCCAGTAGTGCTTGAAAAAGAGGGTAGTCATTCCGTCTGGGCCTAGGGCTTTGTTGTTTGGAATTTGTCTAAGAGCGCCAAGTATTTCTTCTTCTTCCGGAATCTTATTTAGCATATCACTGTCTTCTTCGGATATTTGCTCGTCGAACAAATTGCCCAATTAATCTGAAATTTGAGGCTTTGAAGATGTGCAAACAGTTTTAAAATGGTTAATGAAAACTGATTCAATTACTAAAGGGTCCATTGACCAGTTACCTGGCCCCAGCTTGATTGAGTCAATTGCATTTCTCCTTTGACGGATTGTGGTTGTCAAGTGGTAGAATTTTGTATTAAGATCCATTGAGGTGAGCCAAGAAATGTAGGATTTCTACTTCTATAATATCTCCTCATTTTCTCTCAACTTATGGAGCTTGTTTTTCAAGACTATTTCTGTTTCCTAGCTGCTCGAGGTCATTTGGTTGCTTTGGACTTCCAAAATTTCCCTTTTCGATTTGCTGGATGTTATGTTGGATGCACCTAAAATGATTTTTATTCCAAACTTTGAGTGCTTCTTTTGTTGATCTGATTTTCTCGCAAAGAATGAAAGCCAAATTGCCCTAAAAAATTTTACTCCAAGCTTCTTTAATTATGAGATGGCTTAAAAGGCTCACGGGTCAAGAATTCCTTAAACTTGCAAGGGTGCGTTGCAAGGCGTGTGTAACAGCCCGCTAAAATTATCAGTTTTGGATTCTTTCCCGACAGCAATCACATCTCTCTCGTCTTAACCCTCTATCTTTAGTTATTTATGTTTAACATAGTTGATTTGGTTGGCTGTAGACTGTGTAGTTAGTGTTTGTGGAGTTCGCTGCGTAGTTGTGAAACGAAGTGTGGTTGTGAAGTGTTAGGCTTGATTTTGTAGTTTTGTGGACTGTGCTGTGAAGTATAGGCGTGAGATGGATGCCGTAGATGTGATACGGCGGGTTGTGTGAAGAGAATACGCGTGTAGCGTATTCTGTGTAATGCAGCGACGCGCCGCGCGACATGCGCTGTAGTGATGTGGGTCGTAGAAGGAAGGGAGTACGCATGTAGTGTACTCCGTGTGGTATGGCGATGCATCGTGTGATGTGCATCGTGTTGATGAGTGTTGTAGCGAAGGAAGTACGCGTAGCGCGTACTCCGTGTCGCGTAGCGATGCACCGTGAGACGTGTATCGCAGTGATGGGTTTTGTAGTGTGAATGGAAGAGAGTTCACGTGAGTGTACTCTGTACTAAGTCGTGATACACCGGATGGCGTGTCACGAAGGGTTGAATGGCGTAGCAGAGAAGTGTGGAGCGTATGGTGTAATGTTGGGAAACTGTATGACAGTGTCCCGAAGCAGTGATGATATGGATTATAGTCCGGGATGACTGGTGTCATCTTGTGGTTGACTATGGCTAAGAGTATATGGATTGAGAAATGAGTTGTTTGTTTGGTTGTTATTGATAATTTTAATGAACTTGTTTTAGTGCAAAGGCTTTCTGAAGTCAATTTATCTCTTCCGAGTATAGTGAAACCTCAAGTTGGCCGTGGTGTTGCAAGTGCTTACAATATGGCAATTGAGTTCAGAAGTGAAAATCTTAAGGACTTGAGTGTTCCTCTTCCAGCTGTTGTGCAGTTCCTCGTGTCTCGCGCTCTATTCTCATAGAACGCGACGATCGAGGTAAGTTAGCCTCTAACTTACTATCAGTTTATTGTGTATGTGTGATGGGTAAGAGAACTATAATTTATGTATGTATGTTCTCGTATATGCCATGTCATGCTATGTCATTACATGTTTATCTGCTATGTATGATTTAATCTCTCATGAATAATTATCTGTTACATAATCTTTTCTGTCATACAATATTGTATGTTATAAGTATGCCATGTTAAGTATGCCATAAGATACATGTATGCCATTAAATGTTTATGATTAAATCATATTGTGCCATTTACAAGCATACGCCATGTTAGAAAAGTATATGATATTAAATAATATCTCATGCATTAAGAAAGATAAGACATGTTATGTTACGTATAATACGTGGGGCCACAACAACTGTGGAGTACGTATTATATTTTATGTTACGTATAATGCGTGGGGCCACAACAACTGTGGAGTACGTATTATATTTTATGTTACTTATAATGCGTGGGGCCACAACAACTGTGGAGTACGTATTATATTTTATGTTACTTATAATGCGTGGGGCCACAACAACTGTGGAGTACGTATTATATTTTATGTTACTTATAATGCGTGGGGCCACAACAACTGTGGAGTACGTATTATATTTTATGTTACTTATAATGCGTGGGGCCACAACAACTGTGGAGTACGTATTATATTTTATGTTACTTATAATGCGTGGGCCACAACAACTGTGGAGTACGTATTATATTTTATGTTACTTATAATGCGTGGGGCCACAACAACTGTGGAGTACGTATTATATTTATGTTACTTATAATGCGTGGGGCCACAACAACTGTGGAGTACGTATTATATTTATGTTACTTATAATGCGTGGGGCCACAACAACTGTGGAGTACGTATTATATTTATGTTACTTATAATGCGTGGGGCCACAACAACTGTGGAGTACGTATTATATTTATGTTACTTATAATGCGTGGGGCCACAACAACTGTGGAGTACGTATTATATTTATGTTACTTATAATGCGTGGGGCCACAACAACTGTGGAGTACGTATTATATTTTATGTTACTTATAATGCGTGGGGCCACAACAACTGTGGAGTACGTATTATTTTTATGTTACTTATAATGCGTGGGGCCACAACAACTGTGGAGTACGTATTATATTTTATGTTACTTATAATGCGTGGGGCCACAACAACTGTGGAGTACGTATTATATTTTATGTTACTTATAATGCGTGGGGCCACAACAACTGTGGAGTACGTATTATATTTTATGTTACTTATAATGCGTGGGGCCACAACAACTGTGGAGTACGTATTATATTTATGTTACTTATAATGCGTGGAGTACGTATTATATTTATGTTACTTATAATGCGTGGGGCCACAACAACTGTGGAGTACGTATTATATTTTATGTTACATGAAGTATGGGGCCACAACAACTGTGGAGCATACACTACATGAGACACAGCAATTGTGACATGTAGAATACGTGGGGCCACAACAACTGTGGAGTACGTATTATATTTTATGTTATGTGTATTCATGGGGCCACAACAACTGTGGAGCATGAAGTATGGGGCCACAACAACTGTGGAGCATACACTACATGAGACACAGCAATTGTGACATGTAGAATACGTGGGGCCACAACAACTGTGGAGTACGTATTATGTTTTATGTTACTTGAATACGTAGGGCCACAACAACTGTGGAGTACGTATTAACGCACGTTATTAATCAAGACAATTGAATAAGATTTCAAGTTTATGTTAAGTCCAGTTTCAGATCAAATACATGATAAGTCAAGTTTTAGATCAAGTCCATGTTATGTTATACTCACGTACATGTTATGTTCAAGTTTATGTTATTTTCAAGTTCTTATTTATGTTATGCAGGTTTACGTTCATGCTATATTTCAAGTCCATGTTATGTTTCATGTTCATGTTATGTTGTTTGTTCATGTTATGTTTTAAGCTTAAGTTCATGTCATGTTAAGTCAAGTTCAGTTCACGCTTAAGTTCTGGTTAAGTCATGCTATATGTCAAGTTATACTATGTTTATGTATGACTATAATTATGCATTTATGCTTTTACTGCCATGCATGCATTTTTAACCTGTGTGTGAGTTTTATGTTAACTTACTGAGATTTGTAATCAAATCTCACTGTGGTAGTCCCAACTACCATTCCCCCCGAATGGTAGATCTTGTTACAGGACCCAAAGGAGAATTGGAATCTGACCAACTGAATACGGTCGACTAGGCCACGGTGCGATGTTGATGATGGTATAGTATTTAACTTAGGTTAATACTTGTACTTTTGGAGTTGTATCTCAAGTATTCTTTTGATCACAACCATTTTAGACTAGTGTGGTGATCACGGCTTTTTAGTATGCCTTTATGTATGAAATATGTTTCAAGTATTTGGGATATTTTTGGTTTGGTGCATAGTTTTGCTAAAGAGAAAAATTATCCGCTGCGAATATTGCATAATGCTAGATGCATGTTAGGAACATTGCATCTTATCTGTCATGAACGGGGGCAGGTAACCTTGTGTTGCATGTCTCGACGCTTCAAATGTCCGTTTAATCCCAAGCGGAATTTGGGGGCGTCACAGGTGGTATCAGAGCAATACGTCTCTGGGTTGTAAATCCATATGTTCTTAGGAAATGCACCAAATACTAGGTTTGAGATTTTAGTCTTCATTAGGCTTGAATTTCTTTGAGATCATGTGCAGAAAAGCGATATAGTGTTAGAGTTCACAAACACACATGATCAGTTAGCAGATTTATTCGCAAAACCTTTACCAGAAGATAGATTATGTATGATTAGAAGAGAAATAGGTATGAAGCATGTTACGAATATCTCTTAAAGGATAAAACCAGAGTTCATAAATATAGAGATATTTTTTTTAATAAAATGCTTCTACATAAACTTGAGGTTCTTAGCCTCATGTTGGAGACGCTCATTCTCTTCATACAATATCATATCATCCCTATTCATGGGAACTGGCAAACGGAATGAAGAATCCAGTAGAGTTTTCAGCTGTTTATTCTGCTGCCGAAGGATTCCTTCCCTGGTGTGAGACTCTTGAACAATTCGTTGTAGTACAGCAATTTGTTCTTTAAGCCTTTCAACCTCATTGTTTTTGGCTTGTACCCGCTGGGAAAAAGCCACAATAGAGGATGAGTAGCGAGTCCCAAGACTCACCAAGTCATAGATAGCATCGGAGTCTGACTTATTAGCCATACTAGTATTTTCTTGCTGCATCATGGCACCAATGGCAGCTGCAGAAAGGACAGGAGGTTGAGGTGCTGAATACCTCATGGATGGATCTAGGGAAATGTTAGAAGATTGAGCCATTGAGAAAAGAACTGAAAACTTAAGGCGAGAATGTTGAAGGAATGCAGAGGAGTTATAGAGATGAGAATAAGTTTTGATGCATATTGGATTGAGTTGAAGACTGACTTTATAGAGATAACATAAAGAAGAAGACAAACTAGTTTCTCTTCAAATCTTATTTAGTCAAAAGAAATACAAGATATGCTGGACACGCTTTGTCAAAAGTTTCTTACTAAGCCAGCTAGATTAACAGTAGTTTGTCCCTATTTCTCTAGAAAACGATGAACCTCTGCGGTTATCTGTCGATGTTGACCCTGTATCTGAATCCTTTCTCGTTCCAGCTCTTCTATTCGTGGTTGCAGATCATGAGCATACCAATCTGCAAATTTCTTCAACTCTTGGTTTTCTTGCTGTAGCCTTTTATTCTCCATATCCTTATTAGCAAGCTTCTGTTGTAACTCAGATATTCGGATGTTAAGATGATCAATCTCACTTACCCTCGCCAGTAACCTCCGAGACATGATCGTAACAGAGGCAGCATATTGACTACTGAGCTTCCATGATTCTGTAATAATCTCAGAATCAGTCCTACTAGAAGAACAGTTCGCTGCTCCTATCGTAGTATTGACGACCTCAGGAGAAAAGATTGATGGTTGATGCGTCAAGGGTTCCTGATTCAAGTCTGGAACATTAGTGGAAGAGTTTTGCCCAGCCATTATTTTGTTATGGAAAAACAAAACACAGGTCAAGAAGCGATGTTTTTCTTTACGATGGATGAAGATGATCCTGTTTCTTTATAGAAACTCAAAGCCTTCAATCACGTTTGTTATCAACATCAGGCGTTTGTTCAAATCGCCAGCTGTATTAAATTCATAGAGTAGGCCCCTAGACTTTGCAGCACTTGTCGGGTGACGGACGGTTCTTTTTTTTCAAACTATCTACAGTGTTTTAAGCGTGTTTTACGTTTGTACTTGCGTCGATTTCGAGGACGAAATCTTCTTTTTAGGAGGGGAGGATGTAACAGCCCGCTAAAATTATCAGTTTTGGATTCTTTCCCGACAGCAATCACATCTCTCTCGTCTTAACCCTCTATCTTTAGTTATTTATGTTTAACATAGTTGATTTGGTTGGCTGTAGACTGTGTAGTTAGTGTTTGTGGAGTTCGCTGCGTAGTTGTGAAACGAAGTGTGGTTGTGAAGTGTTAGGCTTGATTTTGTAGTTTTGTGGACTGTGCTGTGAAGTATAGGCGTGAGATGGATGCCGTAGATGTGATACGGCGGGTTGTGTGAAGAGAATACGCGTGTAGCGTATTCTGTGTAATGCAGCGACGCGCCGCGCGACATGCGCTGTAGTGATGTGGGTCGTAGAAGGAAGGGAGTACGCATGTAGTGTACTCCGTGTGGTATGGCGATGCATCGTGTGATGTGCATCGTGTTGATGAGTGTTGTAGCGAAGGAAGTACGCGTAGCGCGTACTCCGTGTCGCGTAGCGATGCACCGTGAGACGTGTATCGCAGTGATGGGTTTTGTAGTGTGAATGGAAGAGAGTTCACGTGAGTGTACTCTGTACTAAGTCGTGATACACCGGATGGCGTGTCACGAAGGGTTGAATGGCGTAGCAGAGAAGTGTGGAGCGTATGGTGTAATGTTGGGAAACTGTATGACAGTGTCCCGAAGCAGTGATGATATGGATTATAGTCCGGGATGACTGGTGTCATCTTGTGGTTGACTATGGCTAAGAGTATATGGATTGAGAAATGAGTTGTTTGTTTGGTTGTTATTGATAATTTTAATGAACTTGTTTTAGTGCAAAGGCTTTCTGAAGTCAATTTATCTCTTCCGAGTATAGTGAAACCTCAAGTTGGCCGTGGTGTTGCAAGTGCTTACAATATGGCAATTGAGTTCAGAAGTGAAAATCTTAAGGACTTGAGTGTTCCTCTTCCAGCTGTTGTGCAGTTCCTCGTGTCTCGCGCTCTATTCTCATAGAACGCGACGATCGAGGTAAGTTAGCCTCTAACTTACTATCAGTTTATTGTGTATGTGTGATGGGTAAGAGAACTATAATTTATGTATGTATGTTCTCGTATATGCCATGTCATGCTATGTCATTACATGTTTATCTGCTATGTATGATTTAATCTCTCATGAATAATTATCTGTTACATAATCTTTTCTGTCATACAATATTGTATGTTATAAGTATGCCATGTTAAGTATGCCATAAGATACATGTATGCCATTAAATGTTTATGATTAAATCATATTGTGCCATTTACAAGCATACGCCATGTTAGAAAAGTATATGATATTAAATAATATCTCATGCATTAAGAAAGATAAGACATGTTATGTTACGTATAATACGTGGGGCCACAACAACTGTGGAGTACGTATTATATTTTATGTTACGTATAATGCGTGGGGCCACAACAACTGTGGAGTACGTATTATATTTTATGTTACTTATAATGCGTGGGGCCACAACAACTGTGGAGTACGTATTATATTTTATGTTACTTATAATGCGTGGGGCCACAACAACTGTGGAGTACGTATTATATTTTATGTTACTTATAATGCGTGGGGCCACAACAACTGTGGAGTACGTATTATATTTTATGTTACTTATAATGCGTGGGGCCACAACAACTGTGGAGTACGTATTATATTTATGTTACTTATAATGCGTGGGGCCACAACAACTGTGGAGTACGTATTATATTTTATGTTACTTATAATGCGTGGGGCCACAACAACTGTGGAGTACGTATTATATTTTATGTTACTTATAATGCGTGGGGCCACAACAACTGTGGAGTACGTATTATATTTATGTTACTTATAATGCGTGGAGTACGTATTATATTTATGTTACTTATAATGCGTGGGGCCACAACAACTGTGGAGTACGTATTATATTTTATGTTACATGAAGTATGGGGCCACAACAACTGTGGAGCATACACTACATGAGACACAGCAATTGTGACATGTAGAATACGTGGGGCCACAACAACTGTGGAGTACGTATTATATTTTATGTTATGTGTATTCATGGGGCCACAACAACTGTGGAGCATACACTACATGAGACACAGCAATTGTGACATGTAGAATACGTGGGGCCACAACAACTGTGGAGTACGTATTATGTTTTATGTTACTTGAATACGTAGGGCCACAACAACTGTGGAGTACGTATTAACGCACGTTATTAATCAAGACAATTGAATAAGATTTCAAGTTTATGTTAAGTCCAGTTTCAGATCAAATACATGATAAGTCAAGTTTTAGATCAAGTCCATGTTATGTTATACTCACGTACATGTTATGTTCAAGTTTATGTTATTTTCAAGTTCTTATTTATGTTATGCAGGTTTACGTTCATGCTATATTTCAAGTCCATGTTATGTTTCATGTTCATGTTATGTTGTTTGTTCATGTTATGTTTTAAGCTTAAGTTCATGCCATTTTAAGTCAAGTTCAGTTCACGCTTAAGTTCTGGTTAAGTCATGCTATATGTCAAGTTATACTATGTTTATGTATGACTATAATTATGCATTTATGCTTTTACTGCCATGCATGCATTTTTAACCTGTGTGTGAGTTTTATGTTAACTTACTGAGATTTGTAATCAAATCTCACTGTGGTAGTCCCAACTATCATTCCCCCCGAATGGTAGATCTTGTTACAGGACCCAAAGGAGAATTGGAATCTGACCAACTGAATACGGTCGACTAGGCCACGGTGCGATGTTGATGATGGTATAGTATTTAACTTAGGTTAATACTTGTACTTTTGGAGTTGTATCTCAAGTATTCTTTTGATCACAACCATTTTAGACTAGTGTGGTGATCACGGCTTTTTAGTATGCCTTTATGTATGAAATATGTTTCAAGTATTTGGGATATTTTTGGTTTGGTGCATTGTTTTGCTAAAAAGAAAAATTATCTGCTGCGAATATTGCATAATGCTATATGCATGTTAGGAACATTGCATCTTATCTGTCATGAACGGGGGCAGGTAACCTTGTGTTGCATGTCTCAACGCTTCAAATGTTCGTTTAATCCCAAGCGAAATTTGGGGGCGTCACAGCGTGGCTGTGGTACTGAGCAGGATTGGATGGTGATCCAAGGCTGAAGAAGTTAGGTGCTGAAGCAAGGCTTCTGGGAAAAGAAGCCTCCATTCTTTATTAACTATGACTCGGTCTAGCCTTTCTCTAATGAGTGCATCCCCATGCCTTTTGTTAGTCTAACTAAATTTTGGTCCTGAGTAACCGATATCAATGAGCCCGTTATGATCCATTAAAGCTTTGAGACCTCTATTCGTGTTTTGATAGAATGGCCTACCACCATGTTTCTCCGACTGATCTATTAAATCATTGAAATCACCCATGCATACCCAAAGTCCCAGAAGGCTTGGTGAATATAGTCAAAATGAGTCCAAAAGTTTTCTTTTTGATTCATTTTTGCTGGACTATAAACATATGTAATCAACCATGGGTAGTGAGAAGAGTCAGAGTAAACAAAAACTAAAATAGCATTAATATTAATATTTACATGCTCTATGTCTACTCTCGGATGCCACAGCAGCAAAAGACCCCCTTTTTTTACAACCAGCAAGGTAATGAGCAAAATGTTGGAAACCTAGACTATTTACAATAGAAGTGGTGCGGTCTATCGATACCAAGGTTTCCGATAAAAAGACGACATCCAGGTTATATATCCTAATATTAGCCTTTAGGTTCCTAATTGCCTTGAGTTGGACTAACCCCCAGCAATTCCAAGCCAATGTTCTCATTTATCTATTCGAAGCATGTTGAAGCTTGCCTCATGAGCTATCTCGGACTTTTTTTAGGACTGAACTGTTGGCCTTGAGTAAGGGTTCATTTTTTCTTTTCCTTTAAACTTCTTTTATTTACCCCTTGAACTCGATTGCATAGCAATAAGAGTGAGTGCCATTTTTTCTTCCTCTGATTGGGCTGGTGGGATTCCTTCCCTTTTAACTCTGACTTCTCTACTTTGATCAGTCACTGGGATTTACGTTTTGGTCTATCTTGATCTTCCAGGGTCTATTGCCTTTTCATAGGGAGATTACTTTTATACGGCTTAAATGAAGGTGGAGTTTGTATGGGGTCAGGCTCAGTAATTGATGACTTGAAATATTTCGTATTGCAGATTTTACAACTTCACTCGAGCGGAGGCTTTTGGCCGCTCAAGCGAACTCAGGCAGATTCAAATGCTCGACTGCCGCTCGACAGTGAGCTCAAGCAGGTTGCGGAAATACAAAGATCGCTCGAGCGAAGACATTGGCCGCTCGAGCGAAATCAGGCAGAGTTGAACGCTCGAGGTGCGCTCGACAAGTCTCTCGAGCGAAGTTAGGCAGAGTCGACCGCTCGATGTTCGCTCGACATCCCGCTCAAGCGAACATCGTATTTTGACAGATCTAGGGTTTTCCACCGTCACACCATATAAAAGTGATTTTTCACTTTATGGTCGTACCTTTTGACTGGAGAACACCTTTTGGGACTGAAAAACACATCTAGAAGGATTCAAATCATCCGTTTGGAGAGGGGATTCCACATATTGCACGTACGTTGGAATCATACACGAGCACAGACGGGAGAAAAGCCTTGAATCAATTCCTTGAGTTTTTTATGACGAGTTGCGGCTGCAAGGAGTATTTTCAGCGTTTATTTTCTTCCAATTTTCTCAGAACAATTATGATGAATTCGTTTATGTTGAATTCAATTTTTAGTATGAGCTAAATTTCTTTATTCTAGGAAAACAATGTAACCTAGTTCCGAACTATGCTTGATTGTCTATTCTAATTTAAGGCAATTCTCTCTTTGTTTATCTGAATTATTCTGAATTTATT
>QGSO01000316.1:666535-689035 GCA_011037825.1 Carya cathayensis | reverse complement strand
CATCATTGCCATTCATCATCATATGGAGGACATTTTGGAGCCACCCGTACAGCAGCTAAGGTACTTCAAAGTGGGTTCTTTTGGCCTTCCATTTTTCGTGATAGTTACACTTTGGTGAAAACTTGTGACCGGTGCCAACGTATGGGAAATATTTCAAGGCGTCATGAGTTACCACTGAAAGGTATCTTAGAAGTTGAGTTGTTTGATGTCTGGGGAATAGATTTTATGGGCCCTTTTCCTCCTTCTTTTGGCTTTGCTTATATCTTGTTAGCAGTTGATTATGTGTCAAAATGGGTGGAAGCAATTGCTACAACAACAAATGATGCAAAGGTAGTGCTCAAATTTCTGCACAAGAACATATTCACAAGATTTGGCACTCCACGAGCTATTATTAGTGATGAAGGGACTCACTTTTGCAACAAGTTGTTTGAGAATCTTCTTTCTAAATATGGTGTGAAGCACAAGATAGCACTTGCTTACCATCCTCAAACTAATGGCCAAGCTGAAATTTCAAATAGAGAGATCAAGAACATCCTTGAGAAGACGGTCAAAATCAATAGAAAGGATTGGGCGAAGAAGCTTGATGATGCTTTGTGGGCATACCGGACAGCCTTTAAAACACCTATCGGGATGTCTCCATACCGATTAGTGTTTGGAAAGGCATGTCATCTTCCTGTAGAGTTGGAGCATAGAGCTTATTGGGCTGTGAAAAAGTTTAACTTTGATTTGAAGGCAGCAGGTGAAAAGAGACTTCTTCAATTGAATGAGATGGAAGAGTTCCGGAATGATTCATATGAAAATGCAAAGATCTATAAAGAGAAGACGAAGAAGTGGCATGACAAACAGATTCTTAGGCGAGAGTTTGCACCAGGGCAGCAAGTTTTACTATTCAATTCACGACTCAAACTCTTCCCGGGAAAGTTAAAGTCAAGATGGACAGGTCCTTATACAATTCATGAAGCTTTCTCTTTTGGAGCAGTAGACTTGAAGGACAAGACAGGGAATATTTTCCGAGTTAATGGTCAAAGATTGAAGCACTACTATGGAGAACAAGTGGAGAGGAACTATGCATTGATTCCTCTTGGAGATCCTAATTGATGAGGATTGGAAAGTCTGGCTGTAGACTTTAAAACAAGCGCTTATGGGAGGCAACCCATAGATCTATCCTTCATTCTTTCATTTATTTTATTATCTTTATTTATGTAGTTTTAATAATTTGGTTTTTGATGCAGGTTTTTGTTTTAGCATGAATAAAGAGCTGAAAAATTTCTAAGCTATGGAAGATTCATCATGAAACCAGGGAAGTTATTTCTTCAATCCTTTTTACTTTTGCATTACAATGAGGACATTGTTTAGTTTAAGTTTGGGGGTGTGAATTCCTATAGTCATTTGATCCTATTGTTTTCTAAGTTTTGGGTTGTTGATGGGTTGTTTGATTCTCTTACCAAGCATGCATTGGAGTAAGATTGAATTCTCTATGACTCTGAAATTTGTGATTGAAGATGGTTTTGAGAAAAATTTTCAAAAATTTCTTTTATGTCAAGTGAAGTTTTGTGGGTACTTTGGTTTAAATCTTTGACCTTGAACACAATTGAGCACATAGTCGTTTTTCTTTGATTCCATTTTGCTTATGAAGAGAAGAAGTTGAATTAATTGAAAGAGGGAAGTTCGATTTTGCTTTGCTCTAGAATCCGTTGATGGGTCCTTGAGGCGAAATCCTAGTTGAGACCAAATATTAGAGAAATGATCTAGGCATTTCTTTGGCAACCAAAAAGCTTTCCCAGCCGTCCTAAATATCATGCCATCATTACATGGTGTGTTTCAATAGTTAACCCCCTTGAGCCTTATGTTACATAAGCCTTTATTTATTCATTGAACTACATAAACCATGCCCGCTCTAAGCCTGAAAAACAATGAATCTACCTTTAATAGTTTGAGAAAATACTTTGGTGGAAAGTTTCATTTAAAAGAGAAAATTAGTGAAAGAGAATGATCCGTATTATGTTTGCTCTGTTTGATCAAAGAAGAAGAAGAAGAAGAAGAAAAAGAAGAAAAGAAAAGAAAAAGAAGTCGCTATGCGGAATGTGAATTACTTCAGATTTTGTTAAGGGAATGGTTGGTATTGCATCAGTGATTACAGCAATAATAATGCCACAAGTATGAGCATATTGCTAAAGAAAGAGCTATGATTTGAATCATGTGGAAATCTCTTTTAGTGTTCTTTTCACAAAGTATTTTCCCAGTTTGCTTTGATTATCCATATCCAGTTCTTTCTTAACCCTCACCCTGTGGCCTATCATTACAAGCTTATTAAAGACCTTTTGATCTCTGATTTTGGTGTTGACTACATTAGTGGAGAGGATTTCTGAAAATTGGACTTATGGGGTTAAGTTTTAAGAGAATTCTTCTGATTTTGGTTGTTCTACTTTTATCTGAGTTTGCAGGTGGTTTGAGGTTAAATTGACTATCTCACACACACACTCAAGGTCTTAGCTTTAGGTTGAAGTAAACGCCTAACTCTTGCTTGACAAATTGCAAAATTTTTGATTGATTTTCTTGCTATCTTTGATGTTAAAAGAGTAAGATACTAGTGATGAAATCTAAATTCATAAAAGCTTGGTGAGTGATGATACTTCTCTTTGGGGTCGAGTTGATATTGCCTAAACTATCATTTGCTTTTCTTTTTGTTTGAGGACAAACAAAGTTTTAAGTTTGGGGGTATTTGATGACTTGAAATATTTCATGTTGCAGAATTTACAACTTCGCTCGAGCGGAGGCTTTTTGCCGCTCGAGCGAACTCAGGCAGATTCAAACGCTCGACAACCGCTCGACAGTGAGCTCGAGCGGGATGCGGGAAAACAAGTTCGCTCGAGCGGAGACATTGGCCGCTCGAGCGAAATCAGGCAGAGTTGAACGCTCGAGGTGCGCTCGACAAGTCGCTCGAGCGAAGTTAGGCAGAGTCGACCGCTCGATGTTCGCTCGACACCCCGCTCGAGCGAATATCGTATTTTGACAGATCTAGGGTTTTCCGCCGTCACATCATATAAAAAGTGATTTTTCACTTTATGGCCGTACTTTTTGACTGGAGAACACCTTTTGGGACTGAAAAACACATCTAGAAGGATTCAAATCATCCGTTTTGGAGAGGGGATTCCACATATTGCACGTACGTTGGAATCATACACGAGCACAGACGGGAGAAAAGCCTTGAATCAATTCCTTGAGTTTTTGACGACGAGTTGCGGCTGCAAGGAGTATTTTCAGCGTTTATTTTCTTCCAATTTTCTCAGAACAATTATGGTGAATTCGTTTATGTTGAATTCAATTTCTAGTATGAGCTAAATTTCTTTATTCTAGGAAAACGATGTAACCTAGTTCCGAACTATGCTTGATTGTCTATGCTAATTTAAGGCAATTCTCTCTTTGTTTATCTGAATTATTCTGAATTTATTGCTTCTAATTAACTGGCCATTGATTAGATGATTTTTAATCTTGTGATTTGCTATCGAAAGAGGGAATCATAGGGTAGATCTTGAATATTTCAGCATAGGTAAGTATAGAGATCGAAAGACTTGTATGAACCTATGTAGTAATTAAATCATTGGTCTTAATGTGTTCTTGATTATTTAATTTGCATATTCTTGTGTGAATTGATGAACAAGAATAATTTCCAATTGACTATCGAAAGAGGCTTTTGGATGAATTAGAGATTTGCTAATAGACAAATAGAATTAAATTAAATTAGCTGGATGATAAAAGCATAGTGACGAATTAGGTGAAATCGGTTTCCTAGAAGTTTTCTTTCCCATTAATCTGATCTTCAAACGTCAGTTTTATTTCATTTGCTTATTAATCTTTGAGTCAATTTTAGTTTAAATTGCAACTCCAAAATCTTAGTGATTCCTCTAGATAAAATCGAGATTAGTATAATTTTGGTATTTGGCATAAGTAAGGTACCAATCCCTGAGGACGATACTCTTCTTACCACTTTATTATAAAACTACGATACTGTGCACTTGCAGTTTTGCACCAATCAGTAATTATAACCTTCTCTATGTTCAATGTAGTTACCTCTTGTGTTTGCAACTCTTGTATCACATGAAATGGTATAATATTGTTTGCTTGAACTGAGAGGTTTCTTGTTATGGTATGAAGCGGCTCAAAAGGTGGCATGGCTTTTCTTGCTTGATTAGCTTCCATCATAATGGGCAAGGATAATTTGCAGGTTGTCTGTGCAGGAAGCTCATTCTCAAAGGATTCTTGGAGTATTATGACATTTATCTGAGCTTGGATTGCTTGACCTTGATGTATATTTGTAAGATTATGTAGCTCTTTTAGGTTGAATGATGCACTGCCCTCTGCTGGAAATGGTGTTTTATGCTGCAATTTGAGATAGGCCTCCATTTGGTTGCTGGCTATGGGATATGATGGAAGAGGGGTTATGTAGACTTTGTTTTTGGACTGAGATTAAGGACTACTTATGAAGAGTTTTCGGGCTTCAAAGTGAGTATAGTTGGATTGAGTATAGCTATTTTTTGTACCCTTGCATGGCAGAGTAAATTTGCTTCCATGGTCATCTCCAAGGAGCATTCTTCCTTACTGATAGCGACACAGACATTGATGGCATGACAGAATATTGCTTTGTCATCAATTGAGGTTCATCTATTGGCCTTATCTTCACTCCTTGAGTCAAAAGAGGGATTTGACTGTGATAGGGACAATGAATTTCTGATTCGGTGGCTGAGTCTACAGTGAATAGATTAACTCTTGTTGGTGGGGTATTGAATGATGCTTGATCACTATAGCTAAGCTGTTCATCAGGTGTTGCAACAACTGAGTTATTACGGTTTGTGTTGTGTTTTATAGGATTTGAAGGAGAGAGAAAAAAGTTTATAAGCTCTAGAGTGATTTCGGGCAGTATGTCCTCTTCTTCACAAGTGTAAGAATGTAGACTTCTTTTTTTTTTATGATGAGCTTGCTTGACTTCTCTCTACATGATGGCTTTCATCTTTTTTATTTTTCCATGCTTCAATTTTCGCATATGTGTTTGGCATGTTGTAATGTGAGTTCGATGGAGCCTCCATTTCCACTTGCCCAATGTCTCTTTTGAACCCCTCATCTGTTTGTTGAAAAGTCTGAGTGATGCCTAGAGGGGGATTGTATTCAGCTCTGAAGGAAGGGCCGAACCTAATTCTTGAAGGAGTTGATTAGGGGAATCCACAAAAGATTTGGGAATGTCCCAGCCTACGACAAGCATAACAGAAGTCTGCAAGTTTTTCATATTTGAAAGCCACCCAAACTTCCTTGTTACCCATTCTTGGCAATGGAAAGCCTTTTTTTAGTGGCTTTGTGACATCTATTTTGACCTTGATCCGTATGAATTTTCGAAAGGCTAAACCATAAATTGGATCTACTTCTACTTGGATGAGGTTATCTATCACTTACCCAATATCCACTGCATTTTCCATGTTAAAATGGTCAAGAGGTCAACCATGCAGTTGAACATTAAAAGTTGCTTGGTTTAAGTTGATTTCCTCTATGCTAGCGCCAAGGGCCATTGTTTTAAAATTATCAAATGACCTTTAAAGTTCTAGGGGCCTTGGTTTAGCACTCTAAGTTTATCTTGGGAAGTTCTAAACTTAAAAATGAATTTGTTGACATCTATATCATCAATAAAAAAAAATTTTAAATGAATTTCCATGAGGTTTTGATGCAAGAGTGGATAGCGAATTGGTTTAGAGGTCTATTAGCTACTAACCTTCATATTAGAACTTTGTTTGATGTTGTTTTTGCTGATTCTAATGTTGTCCGCAGATAAAGATCTTGCCATGACAGGGCTTCCGTTTGGGAGATGAGAGATCTCATATCCATCTATTTATGGATATGGGTTTTGGATATTGAGAAGTATTGAGAAAAGTTGTAAATAGTAATAAAAAGTAGGTTAAAAGTAATAATAAAGTAATAAATAGTAATAAAAAACAGGTAAAAAGTAATTAATAGTATTAAAAGTAGATAAAAAATAAAAATAAAAATAAAGTAATAAATAGTAGTGAGAAGTGGTGAGAGTACTTGAATATTCAAATGCAACCTAAATCTTATGAGGCAAGCTTGCTCTAGTAACTATGCTGCCCCTTATAAACCAGACAAACCACAATGATCCTTAAAATGAAGCAGTAGAGAGTGCAATTGAACAATAAACACCCCTAGATAGAGAAGCCGGTTCCACGAGATGTAAATTTTACCATACGTAAATGTGTTATAAATATCTTAAATAGCTAGGTACAGGCATTGCACATGCTGCATAATTTTAATGGACAGGCCATCCATTCAACAGTCGGAGGCAGAACTGGTACGTCATCCACTTTTGCATTAATCCTCTCACCACTCAATAATTTATTCATGTTCGTTGACAAAGGAACATTAAACCCCACGTACGATGCCTCTCCCCAGCCACCTGTATATGAAGCACATGAGACATGTCACATAATCAATGTATATCTCTCCCACCATTCTCTGAACCTCACAGGACAGATTATTCTGGATTAGTGGTATTTTATCTACCATTGAAAACTTCGGTGGGCCACCTCCACGACTTCAAAACCTTAAAGTAAACGCTAATTGTCTGATGTTATGTAGTTGTTTGAGTTTTAGTTGAATTTGAATTTGAATTTGACGTGCTTTGTTTGTTTATATAAACTCATATCAACTCCAGTAACTTTATAAATATATTAATTATGCTGCTTGGATACTTATAAATATGAGATGTATATACAAAGTATACAAAAAATATTAGCAAAATGTCAGGAATATTGTCAAAATTAGTAAATAAGATTATAAGATATATATTTCAAAATAAAATAGTTCATAAACAAGTTAAAATTCTTTTAAATAATAAGTAAATTCTTCGTATTAATGCCTAAAATTGCACAACAAATCAGAAAAGATAAAAGAATGATTCGTGGCCCACGTTGGAAATTCGAATGTCAATACAGTAATCTTCGCATTCATCCATGAAATAAATAATAAATAAGAAGATAAAAATAAGTAAAAGAAATATATAAAGATTTACGTGATTCGGCATAAAAGTCTACGTCTACGAGTTGTTTGGGTGCAAAATCCACTATGATTGATATTTTTACAACATCTCTTGACCTCACATATCACTAGATACAATGGAGGAATTTGGTCTAGTTGTAGAGAAGTCATTCTTCCCTCTAGTCGTACGTCGAGGGTCCCCTTCACTTGTAGAAATCTCATTTTATAGAGATATGTTTCTTCCTTGAAATGATAGAGTCTAACTTACCTTGTGAAACTTTTTTTCTTTTAAGAGTCTAAACCAATCTCTTTTAATTTATCTCTTTCTTATTTTATTTCTTGACTCTATCTCTTTTCTTATTATTAGTAATAAATTTTTAAAGAGTGAAACCTAATCAATTTAGTCCTAACACTTCATCAACACAAAAACATCGTCAATGGTAGACTTTAATTTCAAAATAGGAGTTGGTGTTCAACCCACTTTTCCAGTATCCTATAAAAACCTGACACCTAAAATTTGCGACAAATAATAAGATAAACACACTTCCGCTAGATTATATTCACTAAAGTTAAGTTAATTAAATTAAATTTAGATTTTAGAGAAGAGAAAAAAAAACAAAAAAATAATAAAAATAAAGGGGTGGTGGTATGGTTGACCGCAGCTGGCAACCAACCAGCACCAGATTTAAATGCATCCTATGGTCGGAAATGGCCGAATACCAATATCATTAACGGAATTTTAGGCGCTGTCATGGTCTAATCATTTTTATAATTTTTTATATAATTATATTTTTAAATAAAATATTTAAAAATCAAAAGATTATAGATTCATTTAATATTATAGATTCATTTGATTACATAATTAATCTTATTTTATTTAATCTGATTTTATCTAATTATATAATTTTTAAAATTGTTAATTTAAAATATAATAAATAATTTAATTTTTTTAATTTTAAAATAAAAAGAATTTTAAAAATAATATTTTATTTACTTTTAAATTTTTATCTAATCTTATTTTATTTATAGAATTAAATATAAAGGGGATTATATCAACATTTTCCACCTAATTAATTACATTTGTGATTATTCTGCCCGGATTTTGCGATGTCGGTCAATGACGTAAGCCATTCTCAATTTAAAAATCTACAAAATTATAAGGTGACCGCACGTAGTCGAAGGATGTAACATCAGCTTAGATGATAAGCTCGAAGTTACTTCACGTTGAAATTAATAGTGGTTATACAGTAAGACTTTGACCGATGTGAAAGAAAAGGGGAAGATCAGGTCGAGGCGGCTACCAATATTGTTAAATATATGGAAAATATGAACGTGATGATGTAACACAACACAGGGCGGTGGAATATTTATTTAAAAAAGAAAAAATCATGTCTAAAGTTGAGTACGAGTACAGCGTATATACTATATGTCACCGTACCTGCTGACAAACACCGTTGTAACTTTCAACCACATAGATTACATTAATAGATTAGAAAAAAAAAATAACATAGATTACATTAATAACTCAATGTCGGCAAAACAGATGCTACAAATATGTAAATCTGCTAGGAGCTAGGAAGAGTGCGTGATCGCAGAATTTCGGACACATGGATATCTTATTCTTATTTGCTTTAAATTAAATACAGGATGAGATATGGTGTATTTTATTTCAATTAGCGTGTTCGATCGACCTTATCTACTGGAAAAAAATAATGGACCTTTGGGCGTATTGTAATTCTCCTCCCAGTGGCAGTGGATATATATATATATAGACAATATCAGAGTGCACACAAAATGTGCATTCTAACTATACACACTAGTATAAATAAATTTTTTTTACAGCATTTTTAAAACATCATTAACTGTTAAGAAATAATAAAACTATATATAAATTCATTAATAGTCACTTATTCAAAAATTAAAAAAGTAAAATAAAATAAAAGATATATGAATGGACATATTTTATAGATATATTTTAAAATTATACTATCATTTTCTTATTTATAGATATATATATATATGTGTGTGTGTGTGAAGTATGAAGAAAGTATTGCCATTGATTTTCTTCTGATTTTTTTAATATAAATTGTGATTTATAGTTAGAAAAATTCTCATCATCATTTTTATACCTTATATTTATTTTTATTTTTTATTTTTTTATTTTTAGATATACGGTTTAGGAACGTTGATTAGAAGAATTTTATAATTATAGGGCTGAATAATATAGGTGGAGGTCCTCAATTACCGGGCCCTTATAAATCAAGTGAGAGGTAGAAAAACATGAAAAATGTGACACACGTTGTTGTCGGGTTAGAGCGTACGTGGACCATATATATATATATATATATATATATATATATATATATATATAAGCGTGTGTATGTATGAGTTTGATGTGGAATTGGTTTCCTCGAGAGGACACACGTGAGCCTTTTTTTTTTAATTTATTTAGATGTCGCTTTGAACGATTCTTCGTTTCAATATTGTTCACTAACGTAACCAATGGTGCCTTGGTTCGGCTTGACTTTGACTTTCTTCTTGTTGATTAGATGCGGGGGATGGATGGCTTAAGGTCCTCTCAATGTAAACACAAGTTACACAACCTCCTATGCACTAATTAGTTTGAGCAGCCATTAACACAGAGAAACCTATACGTTCAGTACGTATGGTTTGGGATTCAACATAGTTTGAGGTTTTTTATAATTTTTTATTTTAAATGTATTCTATAAGTATTAATATATAATTTGGCATCTGCGAGTTATAGTAATATTTTCCTTTAAGTATTAATATAAAAGAATAAAAATAACAAATCATATATTAATTACATTAAAATTTAATACAATAAAATCCACGTTTCAGTTATGACTATTCTTTTTAAAATTATAAAATGTATTTAAAATAAAAAATTGTTCAGAAATCCTGTCAGTATCGATGCATTATATCTAAGTTAGGGTGAGGCGGGAATAATAGACACCATTAATTAAACAATAACAATAATTTGAGTTCAAAACCTCGGACAGATTATAAATAATAATTATAAAAATAAAAACACGCGCACACCTTCTCATCCAATTAATTCTTCCGAGTTTTCGGCTTGCATGCTTGTTTGTGCCACTGGTAAGTCCTCAATGCTGTCTGTGTAGTCAGTAAGTCGCATTAATTTCAAGAGAATAGTGAGTCGTGGATTTTAATTTTACAAAATTTTTTAAAAAATTTAAAAATTTTTAATTCTGTTTTAATTTTTTCTCAACCAAACGGCGTAGCTAAGGGATTCTCCGAGGTAGGTCCCAATCTCATGCCAATGCTGTAGATATTCAAGGCCTTACAAAACTTTTATAGGACGGATTGACCGAGTGGTGTTGGTTCTTTCCCCACCGAGGAGACTATCCTCAGCCTTGCACCCTAACCCTAACCCAACCCTTGACGCGTTATATCCCCTACCCAACCCAACCATGGTCAAGCATTAATCCGATTATGGCGTTGCAAAACCAACCAAACAAATTCATCCGAAACCGTCCAGTCCGATAATTTATTTTTATTTTATTTTATCTTAAATGGACTTTCTTAGTTCACTTACTTTACACGTGGAACTTAGAATTCGTTTAGATAGTAAAATTTATTTTATCTAATCTCATTATTGTAATTTTTTTAAATTTTTACATAAGATATAATAAAAAATTCAATTTTAGAAAATGTTAGTATACTACTTGAATTTGCCTCCTCACTTTTAGCTCTTATGTATTTAATTTTTTTACTTAATTATTAAGAAATTGACTTTTAGCGTGTTTTTTTTTAAATATTTAAATATGAAAAAGAATAAAGAAATAAAAATAAATAAATTTGTTTTAGGTGACACATTCAGCGATCATTACGGGACTTTTTCACTTTTTTAAATCTCAAAACATTATAATATTAAAAAATAATATTCTACTAATATTTTATTAAACTTTTAATTTTCATTTTAACTCATTTCATTTCAATTTACTATTCAAACAACAGTGCGATTGGGAGCAATGTTAACAAGTGCACCTAAAATTGATTTTCATTGCCAAATAAGGATATTGATTAATTTTATTTGTTGCTGCTTAACTTTTACTTCCTATCTCCTTTACCCTTCTCTGCTTGTCTTCAACATCTCCCATTCCCTTTCCTTCCATTTAATTTAATGGGTTATTATAGAGGTCAAATTAGCAACATATAATTTAGTTTTCAAATAAAACTGAAAATCAAGATAAGAGATAAAGTCAAGAAGAGACAAGAAAAAATGACTTATACTCTTAAAAAGAAAGAAACTAAGATTCCTAAAATGAAAAGATTTCACAAGACAAGTTAGACTCAATCACTCCAAAGAAATAAACCTTTATATAAAGAGGAGATCCCCCACAAATCAAACAGACTATCCTCAGACTCTCCACAGAAACTCCCTATGTTTGGACTCACCACAACTTCTCTACGCTTATACTAAATCTATCTATTGTATTGTAAAATATATGAGGTTATGAGAGATTGTAAAATCACTCATTATTGTGGATTTTGCCCCCAAACAATGTGGACGTAAGCATTATGCCAAACCACATAAATCTTTGTATCTCTCTTTATTTTTATTCATTTATTTATTATTTATCATATGGATAAATGTGAAGAGTATCATATCAAAGCCCGAATCACCAATATGTGCCAATAATCATTCTTTCTTCCCTTCCAGCCTATTATGCGAATTTTAGGCATTAACATAGAAGTGTCACATTGATAATTATATAATAATTTATTTTCATTTTTCCTTGTTCTTTCATTGACAAAGATTCAAAAATTTGCAAAATATATATATAATCATTTTTTTATAATTGTTAAATATTTATTGATAATCATTTTCTTTAGTTAGCAGTTTTAAGCTACACCCCTACACATATTTTTTTCTTGAGAAAATCTGCTTAGTAGTTGGTCTTCCATCGCACACCGCACACCCTCCAACATAGCAAACCAGGTTTAATTCCACGTCAAGGTTGTTGAATCTCCTCCTAGACTCGTTCTGCTCTCAGCTCTCCTCTATCTCTTCAAAGGCCTAAGTCCTAACCCGAGAAACGCTCCCTCCCCGTTATGCACTCTTCTCTCAATGTCATTGGCATCAACTCAGCTCATCCCCTCTATGAGCCCCTCTCTCTTCCCCCTGTTGCTTGGCACTTGAATATAGGGCAAACTCGACCCACAGTAGTGAATCTAAGGCAAGTGTCAAGCTCGAATTAACGGCAAACTCGACCCCCATCCATGTGTCTCTAGTTCCTCCCGTCGATTTCAAATCCCCCTGCGTCCAAAAATAGACCTTCACACGTGTCACTGGTTGCTTCTCCATCGTGTGTCCCTTAGACAGCATTCAAGCCTTCCCGTGCGTCCAGATATACAACATCGTTTGGTAAGTTTCCTTCGAGTGCTTTGTTTATCTATTTTCTCCCAGTGCCCCATTTATTGACTGTTGCTTTGTTCATCTTCTTGATGCTTCATCTTGTGTCATCATTCATTTGGCTTGCCCAAGTTCTTAACTGGTAGGGCATTTGTTAAGCAAGCCACTTGCAAGAGACTATAGGATGAAAGTAGTTGGGAGATTTATTGTCGCAAATGTCGTATGAAATTGGGACGTATGAAATTGGGAAAAAGAAATTTTGCCATGTTCACACCTACAGACAGCGATACAAAAGTTTTGTGTGCTTATGTTGAATATTTGTAATTAATTTTTTTGCCTGGGAGCAATTAACTTGATCCTCATTGAGTAGATGTGTTGGAATATTTGTTGAACTGATTTTGTATGTAATTTGCTTTTATGGAGATTCTCCGTGATTTATTTTTTGATTATCTGATCTTTGTTCTTGCCCATCACGTGTTTGATGGAAACACTGAACCAAGGCATAAGCCTCCCCACTAAAGGGGCACAAATTCAAAGATCTTCTAGCTCTGAGGGTCCCAATTGGTCTACCTTCACTATCTCTGAGAATAACCCCTATGCCAATTTGTCCCGCCCCTCCTTGGACGACCACGTCCCAATTGAACTTATAACACACTTTAGGTGGTTTCATCCAACACTGCTGCAGTAAAATGGATAAGTTATCGGAAACCAATGACTGAGTTGTCTGTAGACTATTAAAAAGGTCCACTTCATTCCTGACACCTCTAAAAAAGTCTACTTCATTCCTGACACTTATGATAAGTAAAGTAGGGTGCTGAAAGCCTTTCTCATGCACAAAGTTGTTCCTCCTAGTCCAAATTTGTCGAAATATCGTGGCCGCCTCCTGGATCTCGTCTTTATCTAACTTGCCAACAAGAGCTTGCCATATATCTTGGAAGGCATGTCCCTCTAGACTCAACTTCTGGACTTCGTTGTAACCTTCATACCACATATCCTTTGTAGTAGGACAAGACCACATAACATGGCCTACATTTTCACTAGCACATTGACATATAGGGCATAGGTCACTTGTCACCACCTTCCTTCTGACTAAATTAGCCATCGTGGGTAGTGCTTCAGTAGCAGCTTTCCAGACAAACATTCTAGCAGCTCTTGGAACTTGCAGTCACCATATAGACTTCTAAAACTTGCTCTGATATCCACATTGAGAAGGGGCCCCACTAGATCTTGCTGATAACTCTCTGTGCAGGTGATATGTGCTTCTAACTGAGAAGAGCCCATTAGAAGTGCCTCTCCAAACTAGATGATCCTCTCTACTACCAATACTCACTAGGACAGCTTTGATGAGCTGAATCTCATAATCATTGAATAACTGTTTAAGTACCTCTTCCTTCCACTATTTAAGATTAGGATCAATAAGGTCTGCAACCATCTTGTATTCCACATCTGCAGGTTGAGGGGAGTTGATCATATAGGAATGAGGATTAGATAGCCACCTATCATCTCATATGCTCACTTGCTGCCCATTCCCAATCCTCCACAAAAGGCCCTCCTTCAGCAGACTCAAACTTGCCACTAAACTCCTCCACAAAAAGGATGGTCTATGCCCCAAGTTTTCCCCCAACAACTGCCCATTAGGAAAACACTTGTGCTTGATAATCTTTGCTATAAAAGAGTCAGGATTTAAAAACATACTCCAAGGCCCCCATTATCCTTAGACTTACTGAGTAGATCCCACTTAAGCCACTGGATCTTAGAACTGTCTTCATTAAAACCCCACCAACAATTCCTCAACAACTTATTAAGCCTATGAGTTATAGAGTTATAGAGTTAGGCAATAGGAAAACACCCATAGTGTAAATGGGAATAGCTTGTAGGATAAGCTTGAGCAAAATCTCATTTCTTGCAGCAAACAAACTGCTAGTCCTCTAAATGGTCACCCAAGACCAGATTCTATTAATAAGTGAGTGAAAAGCTCTAGCTTTGGATCTCCCAATTACTGCAGGTAAAGCAAGATATTTCTCAAAGTAACCTGTAGAATTAAAGCCTAAGATACTCAAAATATTTCTTTGCACATCAGCAGGAGTATTTCTACCAAAATGGATTGTTGTTTTCTCTTTATTAAGCAGCTGGCCAAATGCCTTCTTATAGACCTCTAAGATAAAAAGGATCTGACTCCATTCAAGTGAATTAGCCTTACAAAAGAGGAGACAATCATCTGCAAAAAATAGATGATTGACAAAAACTAGGCCTCTACCAATAGGCACACTCAAAATGATCCCTTTAGCTTCAGCTTGATGCAGCATATTAGATAAAACCTCAGCACAAATAATGAATAGATAGGGTGAGAGGGGATCTCCCTGTCTAATGCCTCAAGTAGGGATGAAAGTAGACCTTAACTCACCATTTAGCAATAAAGAAAAGGACACTGAGGAGATGCATTCCATCACCAGAGAAATCCACTTGGCAGCACCCAATCTTTCCATAACAGATTTAAGAAAGCCTCACTCCACCCTGTCATGGGCTTTACTCATGTCCAACTTTAGAGCCATGTAATCAACCTTACCAAATATTCTAAAATTCATTGAATGAAGAGTCTCAAAAGTAGCAATCACATTATCAGTAATCATCCTACCTTGAACAAAAGCACTTTGATTCATAGAGATGATCTCAGGTAAAACAACTTTGAGCCTGTTAGCCAATACCTTAGCAACTATTTTATTGCACACACGGGTAGAATATGAATCTACTTATATTCGCTAGCCCTAACTCGCGGGAGTCAACAATAGGTACCGACCTATGATAAGTGAAAGATAAGTTCATGCTCATGTTATTTACGTATGTATTTATGAGTATGCATATTTTTCAAGAAACCTTATGTTTATTATGTTTACTGCATGATGTGTTGCTTATTAAGTATTCAACTCATTTTTTATATGTTTTTATGTTTTAACTACTCCAGGTGATGATATTTATGAGAATAGGTCTGCAAGACAGGACTTAGCCCAAGGAGGTGAGGCAAAGGCCTAGACAGTTTATGACTTTATGTTATGCTTAATTTCTAATTTTAGTTTAATAAGTTATTTTGATAAACACATGAGACTTTATTGATTTTAAATAAGTGCTTCCACATACTCTCTTTTAGATTTTAAGTATTTAAATAAAGATTAAATTTATTTATTTATGGGATCTTTCATAATTGGAGTTTTGTTAGAAGAATTTTTTTTTTTTAAAGTTCAAGTTTAGTAGCACACTAACTCTCTGAAAATTTTAAAAACAAATTTATCGGGGAGTGAGGTGTTACAGTTGGTATCAGAGCCTAACTCGAAAGATTTTGTAGACTTTTCAAAATGAAAGAGAAAAAAAAATTTTTGCAAAAAAGAAAAAAAAAAGTTTTACAAGGAAAAAAAGGAATTTTGAAAACAGAAAGTGAATAAAAAAAAAACTAGGCCAAGGTCTCCTCAAGACATGTCCTGTAGAAAGTATTTTTAACTTTTACTATTTCATTGTTTTCATGAAAATTATGAATGAAAATCATTTAGATATATGCATGTCAAAGTGCACCTACTACGTGAAAGGTTTTTAGTGCATAAGGTAAACAAATTTCTAAATATAAGGTTAGGAACCTTTAGTTTTAAGATTGATGATGCATCTTGTTCATGTGGAAATAGTCTTATATTTTGTAGAGCTTTATTTGAAAAAAAATTAGGAATGCATTAAGCAGATTTTGAAGTTATGACATAGATTTATTTATGGTGTATGGTATTTCATGATGATTGGTGGTACTCTTATGTTCTATAGGTAATGCGATTCTATCACCAAGTACGAGTTGTAAGATTTAAGACCCGACTTTGGAGAGTCTTATGTTATGATTTATTGAGGTTATTGTTTTAGATGGGATCTTGAAAGGAGTGGCTTATTTATTGTTAGAAGCTGCTACCATTTCATAATGGATAAACAAGGCCCTCATGAAGCTGAAACCTCAACTGCTAGCAACCATAGACTGATCTGGAAAAATATTTGGAAGATGCTGGTTCCTAATAAAATTAAAATATTTGCCTGGCATGCGTGCAAAGATGGTCTGCCTACAAAGACAAATTTATTATTAAAGCATGTTCCTATTAATGGATCTTGCAATTTTTGTAATGAACAAGAAGAATGAGCTTTTCATGCTTTGGTGGGATGCAAGTTATTAGAGGAAACTTGGTCAAAAGTTTTACTAGTCTAGCTACAGATAGTTCCTTAAATATCCTTGATATGGCTCTTAAGTTTTGCAAATCTCAACTTTGGGATAGTCTATCTATTTTCTTCACTGTGGCTTGGGGATTTTGGTACATGCAGAATAAATTTCTTCATGAACAAGTTGTTATTTCTCCTCACAATGCAGCTTAACATGCTTTGTCTTTGCTGAAGAATTATAAAGCTGTGTACAAGAAGCATAGAAGACAAGGGCAAGATTTGTACAAATGGAAGGTGCCTCAAGCAGATTTTCTAAAGTTGAATGTGGATGGATCATTGTGTGTTGAAGCAAGAAAAGCAAGAACTGGAGCCATTGTGCGTGATAGCTCGGGAAGAACTCTGATGGCAGCATCTACACCAGAAGCGGCAGTAGATGAGGTTGAGCACATTGAGTTACTAGCTATTCTCCGAGGATTGCAGTTCTATGCAGGAATGGGTATTCATCATATTCAAGTGGAAAGTGATTGCCTTTTGGTGATTGAGGCATTAAACCAAGACAGTATGTCCAACTCTATGTTTGGTGGGATTTATTCTGAGATTAAAAAGTTGTCTTCTCTTTTTGGGGTTTGTTTGTTCACACATGTTTATAGAGAAGCTACTATGGTTGCTCATTCATTAGCTCAATATGGTAGACATGTTGAAAGTATCATCACGTGGTGGGATTGTATTCCAGACTTTTTATCTTAAACCTTATGGTTTGATTTATGTCTGTAATCTTCTCTTTGATTAATGAAGTTTGAAGTTTGATTATCAAAAAAAAGAATTTTATAAATATTATTTCATGTAGAGAGTATTATTTAAATAGAGATCATTAGTTACTATTGTATATGGAGTTAAGATAATTGTTGGGTGAATTTATCAAGCACATTGTTAAGATTGATATTTGTTTAGGTTTGAATTGAATTTGGAGTATATGATGGTTGACACGTAGCGTGCGAATGTGCACGCCTAAAGGATTAGTGCGGCATTAGACCAAAATATGAGACGATTGGAATTTTTTTAATATTAGGTTCGACTAATTGAGGAGTAAAAGAGACATAGAAAGAATGTAGATTGTTGGAGGTCTAGCAAATTCTTAGGAAGGAATTTTTAACGGGCCATATTGGATAAGCCCAAGAGTTATAAATGATTGAAATTGATTAAGAGTTTGAATTAGGATCAATAACTAGATTAAATCTCATTTATTATTTATTGAACTAGTTGGACTCCTTTTATAATTTAAAAATTTGCCATTAGAAATTTATTTCAATTTAAAATTATCACTGATTGAAGTCTCTTACGCAGTCTCAGTCACTATCAATTCTACATTAAATGAACTACTAGATCATGTTTTAAAAAAAAAAAAAAATCAAACTCTCTTCTTGAATGATCGTGACCGAGTCCAACTTGAACTTGAACTCTTCGATATCCTATTCTAACAAGAATACAACTCTACAAGTTATATTCATGTAAAAAAATTTTAACTAAGTCCAACTCAAACTGGTTGTCACCCTCTCCCAAATTTCTCTAGAAATATCTTCACTCCGTGTGTTATTTGGGAAAAAAACATAAACCTCACAGTTCAGCACTGTGATTGATTTTTGTCGGTAATTTTAGAAAGCAGTACTACAAGGTAAGTAGTATGATCATAGCCTTACACGTATATACGATAAACGACATGTCTTTTATAAAAATATTATACATGTACGCTCTCTATTGGAAGCCCCTTTTTATGTACCCAAGTTATGATAAAATTATGAAAATCCATGATTTTATGTGAAGAATTATGCATTAAATTATTTATAAAAATTTATGATTGAATGAAAGGAGTTATGCATCAAAAGATTTATGAAGTTATGATTTTATATGAGAGTTATACATTAAAATATTTATAAAAAGCCATGCATGATTTTATGTGAAGATTTATGCATTAAAATATTTATGAAAAATCAAGATTTTATGAAAGTAACCATGTATCACGGAATTTTATAAAAGAATGTGATTTCATTTGAAATTTGTGATATGACAAGTATGCAAATATGATTATGAAGAAATATGAATGATAAGATACGTAACAGCCTATGTTATAATATGAAGAAAGTACCATATGTTTTGAGCATATTGCATTGCCAGGTTGTGCATGTTTGTAATGCACCTAGTGTGTTTTCCTTATGTATGGATTCTACAACCCTCGGCCTTGGGCAGAATCAGAATCTGCTGAAACTCGTTAACCCTAACTCACGAAGGTCAATAGCGGGTACCAGCCTATGACAAGTGAAATATAAGCTCATGTTCATGTTATTTAAGTATGTATTTATGAGTATGCATACTTTTCAAAAAACCTTATGTTTATTATGTTTACTGTATGATGTATTGCTTGATGAGCATTCAATTCATTTTTGTATGTTTTAACCATCCCAGGTGATGATCTTTACGACGATGGGTCTGCAGGATAAGACTTGGCCCAAGGGAGGCGAGGCAGAGGCCTAGACAATTTATGTTATATTTAGTTTTATGGTTTTGATTTAATAAGTTATTTTGATAAGCACATGAGAGTTTATTGATTTTAAATAAGTGCTTCTGCAGAGTTTCTTTTGGATTTTAAGTATTTAATAAATATTAAATTTATTTCTTTATGAGATCTTTCTTATCTGATGCTTCGTTAGAAGAAATGTTTTTTTCTTTTTTTTAAAGTTCAAATTTAGTAGAACACCAATTCCCTGAAAATTTTAAAAATAATTTTATTGGAGAGCGATATGTTACACAACTACAAAATATTTCACTATTAGTAAGTTATCACCCATTTTTATATCAAAAATGTTGTGTGCAATCGCCCTTGGGGAACAGTTGGGGAACTGGCACCCACGTGGAGATGAAACACACCGTTTCATTTGAATTCTCAAAACTCACTGTTGGGTCCACGTCTTCTCCACGAAGCCAACCCCGTCCCTTCATCTTCTCCACTCTAGACCTGGTCTTCGCAAACCCACGAAGCCATCATCGAAGCCCCCTTCATCATCTCCACTCAAAGCAATCTCTTCTCTTCTCCACTCAGATCTGGTCTCCATGAACCATTCTTTGTACGTTTTCCTCTTCTCTTCCAATAAAAAGGTAAAGATATTCCAACAAATTTACACGAGTAAAAGAATTAACACCTTTGAAATTTCAGCAATGATTTCATGTCGAACAGAAATATCAAAATTGTTGGCTTGGAGACTCTGAAAGTAGTTTTCTTGTAACAGCCCGCTAAAATTATCAGTTTTGGATTATTTCCCGACAGCAATCACATCTCTCTCGTCTTTACCCTCATCTGGAATCACGCGTATAGATTATCTTTTCCGTAAATCACGTAATTTGTTCTTCACCGACAGCTGTAAAATCATGAACAGTTTTATCCTAAGCGTTGTACCTCGATGGCGTTTTCCCGGATCTTATCCATCGAATTTCAAAGTATTAGATAAGTTTGTTTTTAAAGTAGCACAATTATAATAATTTAGTGAGCTCTGAAAATATTATAATTGTGGATAATTATTTAGATTAAATATTTTAATTGTTTTAAGATATTAAGAGGTTTAATTTTACGTTGAAAATTCTTATTTAAATTTAAGTGTTTTATGCACTTTGATTAATTAATGATACTTTATCATTTTATATAATGATGAAGAAAATATTATTTTATAAACCTTAGTTTATAAAATAATATTCTATCTTAATTCTTCTCAGTGTAGTAATTAAGTGTTTTATTAATTTAAATGATTTTATCCTCTTCGATTAATTAACGGTACTTTATCATTTAATATAATGATGAAGAAATATTATTTTATAAATTTTAGTTTATAAAATAATATTCTACCTTAATTCATCGTAGTGTTTTATTTAAAGTGTTTATTTAAAATAAAACATTTAAGCGTTTTAATCAGTGTTTTAACTCACTGTTGGTTTATTTGAGGATCCCGAAGCGTAGGATTGAAGTTAATTACCTAGGCCCCTACCCTTTTTCCTTCACTTTTTCCTTTTTCCTTTTTCTTCTCTCTCTTTCCTCTCTCTCTCTCTCTCCCCATGCTCTTCCCTTCCCCATTTCTCCTTACCGTCGCCGCCCCTTTGACCGCCCGTTTCTCCGCCGTCCGGTGGAGGTGTCGTACACCACCCCCGCCATTCTCTTCCCCTTCCATCAGAGTTCATACCCTCCAATTTTCAGAGCCATCGGACCAGCCGTTAGCCGCCACGAGCCCCCGGAAGTTGCTGCCCCTGCCCTGTTTTCTCCCCTGTTGCCGATTTCTTTCTCCGCCCAGAACCGCCGCTTGCCGGCGGCGTGGACTACACCACCCACCCAGATTTCTTCCCCTCTCACCGGTGAACATCCCCTCCAAGTTTCACCTCCATCCGAGCCACCGTTAGCCACCACTCTCGCCTCCAAACAAATGGTTTTTAAGGCTTTTCACCATTTTGGACCACCATACACGGCCAAATCAGCCACCAAGCACCACCATTGGATTCACCACATCAAGGGCTTCCTCCCCATGTCTTTCTTTTTCCCTAACTCTCACTCTTTCTCATATGGGTTTCTCAAAACACCCATTCGGTTGCACCACCGTGCGCCGCCGTACACGGCCACCCGTGGTGTTTCACCACCACCATCTTGTTCCTCTCATCCTCATGAACCTCTCCAAGAAATTTCATGGCCAACGGAGCTTCGTAGAGCTCACACTCTCCCGCACTCTCCAAGGCCAAAAATGGTTTCAAACGGCCGATCTGCCGCCGTTAGCCACCGTCCGACCACCACCTCGCCACCACAGCTCCACCACATGTTCCTCTACCTTTCCCTAGCTTTCCATGAAGTTCTATGGCTTTTCGCTACCTCGCGTCTCCTCCGCTCACCGTTCGGAGTTACTGTTCACGGCGTGATGCCGCCGTGCTCCGTCACCTTTGACCACCACGAGGCGACCGTGAGTCTTCCAAGACCACGCCTAGCCTTTCTCAAGCCCAAACTACCACTTTATGTGGTGGACAGACACCGTACCGCCACGTACGCTCCTCCGACGCATGTTCGTGACGAGCAGCGAGCGACGCACGGGTTATCCCGTCGATGGTATAACCCTCTATCTTTAGTTATTTATGTTTAACATAGTTGATTTGGTTGGCTGTAGACTGTGTAGTTAGTGTTTGTGGAGTTCGCTGCGTAGTTGTGAAACGAAGTGTGGTTGTGAAGTGTTAGGCTTGATTTTGTAGTTTTGTGGACTGTGCTGTGAAGTATAGGCGTGAGATGGATGCCGTAGATGTGATACGGCGGGTTGTGTGAAGAGAATACGCGTGTAGCGTATTCTGTGTAATGCAGCGACGCGCCGCGCGACGTGCGCTGTAGTGATGTGTGTCGTAGAAGGAAGGGAGTACGCATGTAGTGTACTCCGTGTTGTATGGCGATGCATCGTGTGATGTGCATCGTGTTGATGAGTGTTGTAGCGAAGGAAGTACGCGTAGCGCGTACTCCGTGTCGCGTAGCGATGCACCGTGAGACGTGTATCGCAGTGATGGGTTTTGCAGTGTGGATGGAAGAGAGTTCACGTGAGTGTACTCTGTATTAAGTCGTGAAACACCGGATGGCGTGTCACGAAGGGTTGGATGGCGTAACAGAGAAGTGTAGAGCGTATGGTGTAGTGTTGGGAAACTGTATGACAGTGTCCCGAAGCAGTGGTGTTATGGATTATAGTCGGGGTGACTTGGTGTCATCTTGTGGTTGACTATGGCTAAGAGTATATGGATTGAGAAAGGAATTGTTTGTTTGGTTATTATTGATAATTTTAATGAACTTGTTTTAGTGCAAAGGCTTTCTGAAGTCAAATTATCTCTTC
>QGSO01000316.1:596979-665446 GCA_011037825.1 Carya cathayensis | reverse complement strand
TGAGACACAGCAATTGTGATTACTTGAATACGTGGGGCCACAACAACTGTGGAGTACGTATTATGTTTTATGTTACTTGAATACGTGGGGCCACAACAACTGTGGAGTACGTATTAATGCACGTTATTAATCAAGACAATTGAATAATATTCCAAGTTTATGTTAAGTCCAGTTTCAGATCAAATACATGATAAGTCAAGTTTTAGATCAAGTCCATGTTATGTTATGCTCACGTATATGTTATGTTCATGTCATGTTATGTTCAAGTTTATGTTATTTTCAAGTTCTTATTTATGTTATGCATGTTTACGTTCATGCTATATTTCAAGTCCATGTTATGTTTCACGTTCATGTTATGTTGTTTGTTCATGTTATGTTTTAAGCTTAAGTTTATGCCATGTTAAGTCAAGTTCAGTTCACGTTTAAGTTCTGGTTAAGTCATGCTATATGTCAAGTTATGCTATGCTTATGTATGACTATACTTATGCATTTATGCTTTTACTGCCATGCATGCATTTTTAACCTGTGTGTGAGTTTTATGTTAACTTACTGAGATTTGTAATCAAATCTCACTGTGGTAGTCCCAACTACCATTCCCCCCGAATGGTAGATCTTGTTACAGGACCCAAAGGAGAATTGGAATCTGACCAACTGAATACGGTCATCTAGGCTACGGTGCAATGTTGATGATGGTATAGTATTTAACTTAGGTTAATACTTGTACTTTTGGATTTGTATCTCAAGTATTCTTTTGATCACAACCATTTTAGACTAGTGTGGTGATCACGGCTTTTTAGTTTGCCTTTATGTATAAAATATGTTTCAAGTATTTGGGATATTTTTAGTTTGGTGCATAGTATTGCTAAAGAAAAAAATTATCCGCTGCGAATATTGCATAATGCTAGATGCATGTTAGGAACATTGCATCTTATATGTCATGAACGGGGGCAGGTAACCTTGTGTTGCATGTCTCGACGCTTCAAATGTCCGTTCAATCCCAAGCGGAATTTGGGGGCGTCACATTTCTAGTGGCATGTGATCACATTCAAGAAGGAGGAGAGAAGCGATTGTGTTGGAGTTGGGTTCGTGAATATTACTCAATGGGCTTTCAAGATAGAACTCCATGGCTGTGAGTCCTAGTGTGAGGATCTCAGAACTAGGGTTGAGGTCCTTCAGGATACAAGAAGCAACACATGATTGTTTTTTAAAAAAAAGCTAAAGGGATAATGAAAAGCTGGGAAAGTTGTGTGTTTTATGGTAAAAGAAGATGTGTGGAGACTTGAAATTCACTACTTTGGCTACAACTATCTATCTTGTTCTGTTTTTCTTCCATTCTTTTTTGGATCGATGTCTACTAGTTGCTCCAGTGCTCTCTCTCTCATTGGAAAAGAAAACGAGGAAGTGAGAGGTATCATCGGATGGTTTAGGACTAAGATGGGATGTTTTTCGTCATCTCATTTCTTTTTCTCTCTCTTTTTTTTTATTATTATTTATAACATATCATCTGATGTAGATGTATGTATTCAGTGAGTTATTAGATACAGTTTTAGGGTCTTCGAGTTTCACGCACTTTCTTTGAAAGAAAGTAGAGTCCACTATTATAAAATAATTTTTTTTTTATGATCTGAGATTTATTCACTTTTTTTTAATTAAATGAGTGGGACTTGCATATTTTAAAATTACAAATATCCTTTCTCTTATATAAATACTTGGATGTGTTAATCACATAAAATTATGTTATTACATGATCTTACTAGAAGAACAAAAGTTTATAAAATCTACTTCCAATATAATCCTAGAAATAGACTGACATGTACTACAACAAGAATTAAGAAAAAACAATCCATTCTTGTTGGAGAAGATGCCAAAATGGCTTAACTTTCATAGTATACTTCGGTTTGGATATAAAAAATATCATAATTCATCTCATCTAATTGTTATAATTTTTTCAAATCCTATTCAGTACTGAACCTTCGGTGGGAGTAGCACCCGCTCCTAAAAATATGTCATTTTAAATAATTTAAGGAGATTGTGAATTAAGAATGATAAAACTTAAACCACATCCATTTCTTAATCAAAGAGTAGAAAACTAGTTTGTTAAAGAGTTATACTTATTATAAGTTTGGTGTGTAATACATTAAAGGTAAACTTTACTCATTTTAAAAAAGAGTATGCGAGATTTGCATAACCAATAATTGTATTTAGTATTATTTTTAATATTATTAAAAATACTTGAACTTACAAGTAGATTTATGGGTGTTAAAAAAATATAAAATTGGACAGGTCGGTGCGGTCCTAGTTCTTAAGAATTGAAATCGTTTCTAAATTGGTGCATTACCAGGTTTAAACCGA
This sequence comes from Carya cathayensis, assembly GCA_011037825.1. Taxonomy (NCBI): domain Eukaryota; kingdom Viridiplantae; phylum Streptophyta; class Magnoliopsida; order Fagales; family Juglandaceae; genus Carya; species Carya cathayensis. Next base: position 663,094 of record QGSO01000316.1, on the reverse strand, counting down.
ACTGGACCAGTATATATATTTTTAATTTTTTATATTATATTATATATATCATATGCTAAACTGCTAATTAATATAACATGAAATTCTAATTTTATTATTTCAGTCTATTAATCTTATAACATAAAATTAATATAATATTTGTTGTAAGTTAGACACTACTTATACTAGTATAATTAGATACTAATTACACTATTTTAATCTAATTATTCAAGCTTATTAATTTCACTAATAAGTTAGATACTACTTATACTATATTAGTATAGTTAAACATTAATGAATTAGTAATTGTTAATAATCAATACTAAATTCTAACAATTAAGTTTAGTATTAAAAAAGTCATAATATTAAATTTATATAGTGTCACACGTGTAAATGGTAAATTGAAAAATCGGATCGGATCAGATCGAAATTAAAAAAAAATTAAAAGTTTCAATTTTGATTATGAATCGATTCTTAAATTTTTAAAACAGGATACCAATTAGATTCTAAAATTTGTCTTAAACTAGATCAAATAAGATTGATTACACACAAGGTTAATGAGTAATGGTAAAACAAGCTTATACGATGTGCAAAGACTAGCATGGCTATTTACAAAGAAATGAGATCCATAAAAATAAAACAAAAAATAATAAAATGGTTTTCTCAATTGGACTGTACGTTTTGGGAGGACATGAATAGGACTTAGGCTATGTTTGGGGTTGCGGTGGGAGGTCTGATAAGTGCTTAAATATCACTGAAAGTACTTTAATAGTAAATATTAATGTTTGGATATCTTATATAAAAGTACTTTTTAGGTCTCAATAAGTTAAAAACTACGGTGGATAAAAAGCATCATTTTGATGCTTTTCTACCAACGCACTTCTTACCATACCGAAAAAGGTGGTATGATAATGTCAAAAGACCAAAATACTTCTATAAGACATTAATAGAGGTTATGGAAACTTGGGTGGTTGTGGATTTTTCATTATAGTTGACTGTACAGTTTCCTATGCATTACTTAAATTCCCACTTGTCAACTCATTCTTTTGTACTTCCATGTCTTTCTAGTTCTTCAATTTCTTCAATAGTTTACTTGAATAAATGTTGGGTTTCCTTTGCAATTACGTTTGATTTATTTTCTATTACAATTATGTAAAAATTAAAACCTCTGTTGTATCAAATTTGTAAACTTACTTCTATACTTTTCAGCATATAACAAACATGTCTTAACAAAAATCAAAATAATGTTGCTGCTGCTACACAAATGCAAGAGAGTCAGACAACCAGATTAATTTGGACAGATAAAATGCTAGAGGATTATGTAGACATATGCGTTAGTGAGATTTATGCTGGTAACTGTCCAGGGACCCATTTTAATAAGGTAGGGTGGAAAAATGTGGTTAATAAGTTTAGCGAGAAAGTTGGTAAAGAATTTAACTACAAACAACTTAAGAACAAGTGGGATAGTTTAAAAAAGGATTGGAACATTTGGACGAAATTAGTTGGAAAAGAAACTGGCCTTGGATGGGATCCGGTGAAGAAGACAGTTGATGCTACAGATGAGTGGTGGGCCAAAAAATTACAGGTACTATGTTTTCACCTTTATGTTTTCTATATAATCAATTAATATTTACTAAAACCGATTACATTGCACATACAGGAAATTCCAGAAGCAGCTAAGTTTCGAAATGCAGGTTTAGCTCATATTTCCAAGTTGGATATAATGTTTAGGGGTATAACTGCAACTGGTGAGGGAGCTTGGGCACCATCCTCTGGATTGGGTTTTGAAGATGAAATAAGATGTGATCAATATAATGATGTATTGTTAGAGTTAGAAGAGATTGATGATTCAGATGACGAACCTGGTGATATTCAGACTATTTTAGACACTCAGACGAAAGAAAATAAACATGTCAGTCCTGCAGTCCAAGATAGGAAAAGGAAAAAAGGAACTCAAATATTTGATCAACATTTCACACGTCTTTGTGATGTACTTGAAAAGCGGATTACAACATCATCATCCGATAAACCTGGTCGTAGCATTGACGAGGTTATGGCTGTTGCACGAGAGTTAGCTGAGATAGAAAATGACTATGAGATTTTTAGAGATGCAAGTGAGGTACTCCTTTCGAAATCACATAGAGAAATGTTTATTGCCCTAAAAGACTCAACATTTCAGATTGATTTTATTAAACGAATGAAAAATAAATGAAGTCAATATTGACTATTGTGATGTCATTTCAGGGATTCATTAACAGTTACTATTTCTCGAATGATTTATAATAAACTATTTTAGAGGTTCTCGAGACTTAATTTTTTTTATTATATTTTTTGGGTAAATTTTGACAATATTATTTTAGTGATGCTTATTCAGAAGAGATTTCAACTTTATTATCTGTTTTTTTTTTTGTGTGGGATATTTTTATCTTTTTACAGACATGGAGAATAATGGTCACGATACTGAACATTACATAAGCGATGCTGATAATGGTGAAGAAGAAAAAGATGATGATATTGACTTTGTGATAGCATTACAATTAATGGTGGCTTCTAAATATTACACAACATATTTTGTAAAGGAACCTTGTAGGACCTCTCCACATATAGGTCATAAGTTTGTTATGGAGATTCTAAATGGTCATCATGATAGATGTCATCAACAATTTAGGATGGAAAAATATGTATTTCATGCTTTATGCAAAGAGTTGAACGAAAGATATAACTTAACTGGTACTCGAAACATAACTATCGAAGAAATGGTAGGAATTTTCTTAATTACAATAGGTCATGGGTTCGGGAATAGAATGGCACAAGAACGATTTCAACATTCGGGAGAGACTATTAGTAGGCATTTTAATAATGTATTAATGGCTGTTTCACGAATGGCGGTTGACATTATCAGCCCCATTAATAGGGAATTTAAGGATATTCCAAAAAAAATTCGTGAAGATGAGAGATATTGGCCATACTTTAAAGATTGTATTGGAGCTATTGACAGAACCCACGTGCCAGTTACCATTTTTCCAACAAAACAAATTCCATATATTGGTAGAAAAGGCATACCTACTCAGAATATCATGGCAGTTTGTGATTTTGATATGCGTTTCACTTTTGTTTGGGCTGGATGGGAAGGGACAGCATATGATACACGTATTTTTATGGAAGCTATTCGAAAAGAGGAATTGCACTTTCCACATCCACCTAGAGGTTTGAATTTAATAAGAATAACATTAATAAATTTTAATTAAATAAAAAATGATTTTTGCATTACTTTTGATTTATTATCCTAAATTCTATGCAAGTAAATATTACTTGGTAGATGCTGGATATCCTCATATGAATAGATACATGGGGCCATACAGAAGGGAACGATATCATCTACCAGATTTTCGTCGTGGTCCTCGACCAATGGGTATGCGTGAAATATTTAATCATGCACATTCATCGCTCAGATGCACTATCGAGAGGACATTTGGAGTTTGGAAAAATAGATGGAAGATATTAGATCATATGCCAAATTTTCCTTATGATAAGCAAGTTAAAATTGTTGTGGCGTCTATGGCTATTCATAATTTTATTAGAACTCATGCATTAAAGGATCTTGAGTTCAAGCTATACGATGAGGACGAGGATTATCTACCTCCTGGAAGCATAGAGGATGAAGAAGTAGAAGATTACTCAAGCATGCAACAATCAGAGATATCCAGTGAAAATGTTATGAATATTGAGCGTGATTATATTGCTATTTCACTTATGCAACGTTGAAGAGATTTTATTTTCATTATAATTGCACATACACCTATTAGACTATTTTCTTTGTTATGTTATTATAATATTTTATTTCTATCAAGGATATACCCTTTTGTGTCATTTCCACTTCAAAAAGTACTTTTTTAATTCATTTCCAAACATATCTAATATGTTTAAAAGTACTTTAGACTTACAGATCCCAAACAGTAATAGCTTCTCAATAGTAGAGCTTATTATATTAAGCTTTAAGTTATAAGTCTTAAGCTAAAAGCAATATTTTCCACCACAATCCCAAACATGCACTTACACGAATCATTTTGAAAAGAATTTTAGAGTTAATTTGTTTTTCTAACTTATCTCATTTTATCTTATTTATTTTATCTCATCATTACAATTTTTTTAAATTTATACACATAATAAAATAAATAATTTAATTTTTTCAAATTCTAAAATAAAAATAATATTAAAAAACATATTATAATAATATTTTATTTAACTTATAATTTTTATTTCAGGTCATCTCGAAAATAAATCAAGCTTTAGATTTGTTTGGAAAAAAATTATATCTTCTTTCATCTTATCTTATTCTATGTACTTTCCAAACATCTCAAACACAAATACTTTCAAAGTAATCATTATAATCTTTTCAAACTATCATTACAATTTTTCCTAATTTTCAATTAAAAAAAGCAATTGAATTTTTTCAAATTTATAAACAAAAATAATATTAAAAACTATATTCTAATAATATTTTAATTTTTTAATATATTTTTTTAAAATTTTTTTCTCTTATTTTTAAAAATTTTATAAAATAAATTAAATTATTTTATTACTATTTACAAATTATTTTATTACTATTTACAAAATTATCGAATCGTCTAACCCTCAAACTCATCCTTCCAAATGTGCCGTTTGATTTATTAAAACATCTCATTTTATTATTATAATTTTCATAAATTTCTATATAAAATATAATAAATAATTTAATATTTTAAAATTTTAAAATAAAATTAATATTAAAAAATTATATTATAATAATATTTTATTTAATTTTTAAAAAATTATTTTATCTTATTTATTTTATCTGTATAACCAATCGGATAATTTTGGTAGATTCTTTCCCAATCTTAACTCAGCCCGCACCGCCTGGTAAAGGCACGACAAAACTATTTCCTGTAAAAAAGAACAGAACAACTCGTCGGTTCCCCCAGTAACGCCGGGGACAGACGGCGTTACTTTGCCCCCAACAAACCAACCAACCACAAGCCGACATTTCTCCAACGCCGTCTGTTCTTTGTTACCCTTTCCTCTGTCTCAGCCGCCTTTTACTCCCCCGGTAATGTCTTCTGTCGCTTTTTGTCTCGACCGGCTGTACCCGGTTTCCAAAAGCTTCTTTCACCGGTAAGTGCCGGTGGCATATACTGGTTAGAAATTGACCTCGGTTTGAAATTATTGCCCTCATTTTTGACCACTCTGGTTAAGCCTTCTGCTCAGACAAACCGAGTCATAGAGAGAGAGAGAGCAGAGAGAGTTGGTTCTGGTCGCATGCAAGCGCGTCTTAGCGGACAAGATCGTTGGCAGACGCAAGAGGAAGATAGCAGACGGAGAGCGAGGGCGTGGCGCTGCAATCGGAGGAATTGGTTAGGAATTGACTGGGCTTAGCGCCTTTGGGTATTTGATTGAGCTATCGTTGTGGTCTTTGGTCTAGGATATCTTTGTTTTTGAAGGATAGGCTTTTGATTAAGCTTTGAGACTTTTTAAGCCGAGATACGGTGGGCCTCCAACAATTTCGACGCTGATCGAGGAATTGAGGTTTTGGTAATTGGGTCGTCGATTCTGTGAGCGTTAAGAATTGTTCGGATGACAGATCTGTGCTAGGAGAGCTCAGAGAAATGACGGCTTCAGAGGTTTCTACAAAGGGAAGTTCCGGTTATAGCGACCAAACCGATGTTAGAAACAGCACCGAAGGGCAAAAAGGTCATTCCAAATTTTCCGGCACTAACAAAGGTAAAATTCCGGTGAACTCGGTTTCGTTTCGGCTTAACCAATGAAAGATCTGGCTGTGATTTTCGGATTCTGCCTTGCGGTTTGCGTTTTTGTAGATGCCGAGACTGCGCTTTACACGGAGCTATGGCACGCGTGTGCGGGTCCTCTGGTGACCGTGCCTCGTGAAGGCGAACGCGTGTTCTATTTCCCTCAGGGTCATATCGAGCAGGTCAGTTTCTAGCTTTGAGTTACCAGTTTCTTGGCATACCTCGATTTAATTCGACGGAGTTGTAATTTTTGTTTTGATCTTGTTATTTATTAAATTACTTTATTTTCTTTGCTCACTAGTTGTGTTTCGGTTTGAATATCCGGATTCTGCTTATGGTAGTTTCAGTTTTTTTTTAATTAATCTTAACCGTCTGCTCTATTTCGGGCGAGACAGCTGTGAACTATGTACTTTCTGGAGATGGGTTTGATTGAATTGAAGGGTTTTTTTTTTTTCCACTGTTTCCGTTTCTGGATTTTGTTCGAAGTTGCTAAATATCGATTACTTGTTCGCGTTTGTTGAATTAGGTAGAGGCGTCTACTAATCAACGAGCGGACCAGCAGATGCCTTTATATGATCTTCCAGCTAAGATCCTATGCCGGGTCATAAATGTTCAATTGAAGGTAACCGATTTTCATTGATGGTTTTAAGTTCGCTTTTGCTTCATTCTATTTGACCTGCCATAGCGGGTTCTGTGTTGTGCGTAGTTTTACTTTTCTAACTTCTAGCTCTCTCTCTCTCTCCAATATTTTTTTTTAACTGTAGGCTGAAGCAGATACTGATGAGGTATTTGCACAAGTAACTTTGATTCCCGAGGCAAACGTAAGTTTCTTTGGATTCAACCTATAATAAATTTAAGAGCAAGCAAATTGGGCTTGAGATTGTAATAGTTTCACGTTCTGTTTGATGCAGCAAGATGAGAACGCTGTGGAGAAGATACCTCCGCCGCCTCCGCTGCCAAAATTTCATGTGCACTCTTTCTGTAAGACACTAACTGCCTCAGATACGAGCACTCATGGGGGGTTCTCAGTGTTGAGACGGCATGCAGATGAATGTCTTCCACCACTGGTTGGGTTCTGTTCTGTTTTAGCTATTTAATTAGTATTCATTTTCTACACTTAAACTAATTCCAAGTGATATTATGCTTGATTTTTGACAGGACATGTCAAAGCAGCCTCCAACTCAGGAGTTGGTTGCCAAAGACTTGCATGGAAATGAGTGGCGGTTCCGGCATATATTTCGTGGTAATGGCTATAAGTTCAGTTTCATATGTGTAATTTGTGTGGCGTAACTGCCATGTTTAAGGCTATTTTTCACCCCAACTTGCCTTGGGAATGTGGGCTGGAGGATTTTTGGATTTAGCGTTTGAACCCTGAACATGTTGCGCATCATGTGCACAAGATATAATTGTTCTAGTTTGATTTTTGGTCATTCATCAATGAATCTCTATAGATGTACTGTAGTTTTTTCTTGATTAAGTTTAATTGGGAAATTGGACTGCCAGGTCAACCGCGAAGGCATTTACTTCAAAGTGGTTGGAGTGTGTTTGTTAGCTCTAAAAGGCTTGTTGCTGGGGATGCATTTATATATCTAAGGTATGCTGTTTTTTAATACAAATGAGATTCCATATTTTTACTTGTTTTGGCTTTATCTAACCTTGGCAAAGTAATTTACCTCTAGGGGAGAGAATGGAGAACTTCGTGTTGGTGTGAGACGGGCAATGAGACAGCAGGATAATGTCCCATCGTCAGTCATATCCAGTCACAGCATGCATCTTGGTGTCCTTGCCACTGCATGGCATGCCATCTCAACCAAAACCATGTTTACTGTGTACTACAAGCCTAGGTGTGTGGTTAAATCTATGTACACTGCTATGAACTTAATTAGCTATTCTGACATTCGAAAGCTTATTATTTGATTTTACTATTTGTGTGATGCATGGATTTCACTACTATTGTTATTGTGCATGAATTTGGGAGTGATTCTAAATTTCACACCACATGGTTTTTTATTAAAATCTTCTGACAGGACAAGCCCCACTGAATTTATTGTTCCATACGATCAGTATATAGAGTCAGTGAAGAAAAACTACTCCATAGGGATGAGGTTCAAAATGAGATTTGAAGGTGAAGAAGCTCCTGAGCAAAGGTGTGGCTTGCTTGTTTATTTACTGAAGTTCCTTTAGCTTTGATGGCAACCTTTTCGGCTTTTAATTTTTATTTTCAATAAATATTTCTTCTTTTTTTCAACTTATAAAAAAACTATTTCTTCTTGTCATCGGATCTAAATGAAGTTTCTTGACATATGTTGCTCTCATTTTGTAGATTTACTGGCACTATAGTTGGATTTGAAGATGCTGACACCAAAAGGTGGCCAAATTCGAAATGGAGAAGCCTCAAGGTAGTATTTGAAGTCTTTAGGGCAGTGCATGTTATGGCCATTTAGCATGGTAGATTAACTTTTTCATGTTCTTCTAGGTGAGATGGGATGAGACGAGTACTATGCCTCGCCCAGAGAGAGTTTCACCTTGGAAAGTAGAGCCTGCTCTTGCTCCTACACCAAATCCTCTTCCAATGCCCAGGGCAAAGAGGCCCCGGCCAAACATGGTTCCCATATCCCCTGATTCCTCTGTTCTTACTAGGGAAGGTATAATCTTATTTGCTGTGAGAACCTAATAATTACTTCTCATTTGTAGTTTTGTGGTGGTTTATGTGGCTTATATGTACACTTTTGAACCCTTGAAATATGATCAGGTTCATCTAAAGTGACTCTAGACCCTTCTCCAGCCAGTGTATTTTTAAGGGTCTTGCCGGGTCAAGAGTTCTCAACCTTTAGAGGCAATTTTTTGGAGAGCAATGAGTCTGACACTGCTGAAAAGTCTGTTGTTTGGCCACCTTTGGTAGAAGATGAAAAGATTGATGTTCCTGCATCAAGAAGACATGGGTCAGAGAATTGGATGTCAAGGGGGAGGCAGGAGCCAACTTACACGGATTTGCTGTCAGGATTTGGTGTCAGTGCTGGTTCCTCCCATGGTACATGTGCACCGTTGGTTGATCAAGCTGCAGCAGCTGTTAATTTTCCAAGAAAACAATCACTTGACCAGGAAGGAAAGTTTAACTTGCTTGCGAGTTCATGGTCCTTGATGCCCTCCAATCTCTCACTTAACTTGTCAGATACTAATCTTAAGGGTCCTGTACAAGGTGGTGATGTAGCTTATCAAGCACCAGGCAATGCTAGACATGATGCTATTACTGAGTATTCCATGATTCATAGAGTTGAGCACCCAAGAGGAAACTGGTTGATTCCTTCACCAGCCTCATGTCAATTTGAAAATTCTGCTCATTCAAGAGAGCCAATGCCGAAACCTGTATCAGTACCACAATGCGAGTCTGTGAAGCCCAAAGATGGGAACTATAAGCTCTTTGGCATACCCCTCATCTGTAATCCGGCTACCCCAGAGCCGGCAGCACCACAGAGGGGCATGATGAATGAGCCAGCTGGTCATATACTTGATACTTCTCACCTGGCTCATACTCTTGACTCCGATCAAAAGTCGGAACAGTCCCGGGGTTCAAAATCAGCAGATAATCCAGTTCCTGTTGTTGAGAAGATGTTAGTACAAAGACGGGAGCAACGTTCAAGAGAGGTGCAAGGCAAGGTACTAAACAGTTCAACTAGAAGTTGTACCAAGGTATTTTTCTTATCTTAATTGTAATATTGAGTTTATCTGTCTGAATTTGGATTGAACTTGCCCAACTAAAGCCCGTTGATATCAGGTTCACAAGCAGGGGATTGCTCTTGGTAGGTCGGTGGACCTAACTAAATTCAACAGTTATGAAGAACTGATTGCTGAATTAGACCAGTTGTTTGAATTTGGTGGTGAATTGATGGCTTCTCAAAAGAATTGGCTGATTGTGTACACTGATGATGAGGGTGATATGATGCTTGTTGGGGATGATCCCTGGGCGTAAGGACTTCCTTTCATTGTTATGAATATGCATATCTGATCGTTATCAAGTCATTCATGTTTGCCTTCTTCACTGAGGCTTTATATAACAAGTGGTGTCTTGTCTGTATATCAGGGAATTCTGTGGCATGGTTCGGAAGATTTTCATCTATACCAGGGAGGAGGTCCAGAAGATGAACCCAGGGACCCTTAATTTGAAGGCTGGAGAGAATCAATTGGCTGGCGAAGCTGAGGATGCAAAAGAATTGAATCTCAAGTCGTTTGCTGTCACGACTCCTGAGAAACGTTAGGCCCAGTTCTCATGGGTTCTAGGTCATGGGTGCGTGCTCGAGCTGCTAATATATAGTTTGTAAATAAATATGCCTGAGGTGGTATTTAACACAATGGAATATCTTTTAGTGACGTTTAACATGTTTTTCACTTTGAACGTGATTTTGTTGTTTTTGTCACTAGAAAGTTCTGATTTTTATTCTGCAGATTAATGCTGGTAGATAATATGTGCTTTGTTCTCGTCAGTTTTTTTCTGCAGGCTTCAGAGGAGAGTGCTCCACAGTCTCTCCAGTTGAGAAATAGGTACCAATTGAGATGGATGTGTCCCAACCTCGTTTAGTTAGGTCCCTCCTTTGTCTATCAGAAAGCAGATGTAGATGGCAGATATGATATTTCCAGTTTTTGACATGTTGCTGAGTATTTTATGCCGTCCAGTTATATACATAATATGTATTCGGTGCTGTGGGGGCAAGGTGAATCCGGCTTGGCGATTTCGGACCACCCCCGCCTTGTACATAGCTGTATTACCGTTGGTTCTGATCTTTTTACTGTAAGTAAGAAAATACAGCTTCTTTTGTCGTTTAGGTAAAAGAATTGATTAATCTAATGTTGTCGGTTTTGTTGTTTCTTCAAAATTTTCATGTTCAATCTTGCCGTGAAAGCTATGTTTATTAGGTTATCTTCTGTTGAAGATTTTGTTCGATTTAATTTATTTATTTATTTATTTTTTTTGTTGGGGGGGGGGGGGGGGGGNGGGATTTATTTTGTACGATCTTCCCGTATGAATTGTAATTATGAGTGCTTCGTTGTGTAGTGTAGTGGTGATAGTGAGAGTCGACCCACTTCTGGGTTATTTTGGGAAGCCAGAGGTGCTGTCTTTTGCATGTGGGTGTGCTGGGCATGTTTTTGGGAGTGTCACATTCTTCGGGGGAATCTGTGCCCACTTTTACAAAAAGGGTGTTTGTGGGTAGCCATCCACCATCTCATTTGTTTTGACCCATCATTGTTTAACAAGATGTGGGATTTGGGTCCTCTAAAATCTGAGGCACACATTTACCCTTTACCTTCATCCACTCTTTCTATTATCATTGCTGTTGTCTTCAGAACTTTTTATTTTTTCAAGAAAATTTTATTAGAAAGTTGGGAGGACATGTCGCAGCTTTTGATTAACAAAAGTTATGTGATTTTATTGAAGTGATTGAATGCAAATTAAAAAAATTTTAATGTAGTTAATATAAGTTGAGTGTTAGAGATTATGTAAAAGTGATTTGTATGTAATATTACTTTTTTGATTAATTGTGTTTTTGAGGCCATGTGGTCAAGAAAAGTCTTTGACTGTATTAAGTGAGGCTGTGTGTATCAAAGTCCAAAAAAATATCTTTTAACTTCTATTTTGGGCTTTAACTGACAAATCCCATACTGCCACGGGTTTCATTGTTTACTTGGGTAGGTCCTAATGCTAGAGTTATGTAGGTTAGTGTTGTTACTTGTTCCCTTTCAGTTTAGGTATGATGCTTAAGGTCTAAGCAGGCCTGTTCAGGCCCAAAAGAAACAAGGAACTAGGAAGACCGGCACACATCATCATGATGCAATTTTCATATCTTCAGTCGTACTCCCTATTGGCCCTTCCTCTTCGTCGTAATTAAAAATAACTGGAAATGATTACCTTTATTGAAGAGGCATAGCCAATTATAATTTATGGATGACGTAATCTTTTTAATTTTTAATTTAAAGAAATGATATTTACAGTACGTAAAAATAATATTATAAATTTAAAAAATTGAGTAAATACCAGATTTCTAAGAAAAAATTAATTTTTTAAAGTGGATTTTACAATTTAAAGGAATGTCAGGTGCTTATACAATCTATACTATATTTAACATTACTTCCGGTGAATTATCGAATCCTATTGACTCTTAGAGCCTGTTTGGAATTGAGTTTAAAAAGTATTTTTAATTATTTAAAAGCTCTTTTAAAGAAAAAATAATGTTTGGTAAATTTATATAAAGTGATTTAATCACTTTAAAAAAGTCGAAAATCTACTTTTTAAAAAAGTATCAAATTGAAGCTTTTATCGAAAAGTTCTTGTAGATAATTGTATATTTTAAAAAAATTAAGACATGGTTACTAAACAGTAAATGATTTTTTAATAATAGAGCTTGTTATTTAAATTAAAAGTTATAATACAAGCTATATTTCCCACTGTAATTTCAAATATGCACTTATAATTTTCTCTCCTCTTTTAACGACAATTACTTTGTCTTGCATCCCTATTTCTTCTCTCCCGTCAATAACCTACTTTGCCCCGGTATGGAATCTCAATCCTGTAAGGTCATATCCTCGTTTTAGTTTTGAGTCAAGAATTTCATTATTAAATCAAGACAGCTATTAAAAAACAGATATACGTAAGTCAATTTCACTTATGTCACTAATTTGAAACATGTTCATTGTTAGAACATTTTCTCTTAAGTTAGACTCACTATGTTGAGGTAGTCCAGTGGGGATAACTCCAATGCCTAAATTAGATGAATATGTTTTTTTTTTCCAAAGGAGTTTCCTTTTACCTTGGTCTATAATTGGGTATTTATAAGAGTCAGCTATATCATTTTTTATAAGAGTTTTTCTCAAGTTCTTTCCCATCGCGTTTGTTACTTATCATTTAATTGAACTTACTGAGTGCAAAGTTGGTTTGGTGAGGTTGGGGGTGCCTGACCGTTGCTCGAAGGTCACCTTGTTGCTTAGCAAGTTTGGGGGTGGCTGAGTGTAGCTCGATGGTCACTTCACAGTTCGGCGAGGTTGACTAAGTGTGGCTCGAACATCACCTGTCGCTTGGTATCTTTTCCTTAATGTTCCGCTAAGATAAAATTGAAGCAATTAATTCAATATTTCATTCATAAGGAAAATTCTTGCTACATAGTCTCTGCTACACAAAATATTTCTTCAGATTTGAAGTGCTTCACGGGTGTGGTAGTCTCATTCTTGCCATATCCTCCAGATGGTAAAGTCCTGGGTCGCTTGCTTGCCACCAAAACATATGGTCCCTGCCAAGCCGACTCGAGCTTTCTATCTTTTTCCTGACAGGTTGCCGTACTGACCTCTCTAACTCCAAATTGCCCATTTGAAAACTTTGCGGCCTACAATTCTTGTTGAAATACTACGCCGCCTTCCTTGAATATTCCACCGACCGTATTTTCGCTCTTTCCCTTCATTCATCTAGCATATCTATGTTGCCCATTAGCTCATCTAATTTGCTGCCGGTTCATACGCTCCATTCTAAGTCCTTGGATCATGACTTCTATGGCTATTACTGCCGTACTGAAGACTAGTGCAAAAGGAGTTTCTTTGTTTGGGGTTTAGACAATGGCCCGGTATGCCCATGGCACCCTATGTAGCTCCTCGGCCCACTGGTAATTATGTTCCCCCAATCGCCTTTTGATCATTTGGAATGGGGTTTTGTTAGTAATATCCTCTTGTTCGTGTTAGGGACCTCAACGTTCGTTTGCTTGTGGTGCCTAGGCAAGAAGTTTTTGATTCCCAGTTTAAAGCACCAAGCTCGGTATGCACTGTTGTCGAACTGCTTTATGTTGTCGAAGATCAGGGGTGGGCTCCGACTCCGACGGAGTCGGAATGCCCACATTCGACCTCCGACTCCGACTTAAGTCGGATGTCAAAACCACCTCCGATTCCGACTCCCATTGGAATCGGAGTTCGACTCCGATTGGACTCGGAGTTCGACTCCGATCGGAGTTCTCGGAATCGGAGTTGAGATGTCGGAGGTGATTACCGAAATACACCTCCGATTTTTCACAGCCATGATCATCGCCTCCTGGTACAACTACGNGCTCCGACTCCGACGGAGTCGGAATGCCCACATTCGACCTCCGACTCCGACTTAAGTCGGATGTCAAAACCACCTCCGATTCCGACTCCCATTGGAATCGGAGTTCGACTCCGATTGGACTCGGAGTTCGACTCCGATCGGAGTTCTCGGAATCGGAGTTGAGATGTCGGAGGTGATTACCGAAATACACCTCCGATTTTTCACAGCCATGATCATCGCCTCCTGGTACAACTACGTTGCCATCAACACCTCCGAAATACACCTACAACTACGCTGCCATCAACCGCCTCGAAACCAATCCCCCAGCTAAGACCGACCCACTAATTTTTCCCACCTGAAGAATAATGGGTCGCTCTCAGAATCGAAAGCAGCTAACTGTATCCCTAACCTTGCCAGCCGCTCGCTCTTCTCCATCTTTGTCCGTTGGTTGCGATCTCAGGCATCGGGATCGTCTCCTGAAGAGCTTGATCGCAGGGTCTTTTGGTTCCGACATTTCTCCTTGTCTCTGCTTCCTGTGTTTGTCTTTTTTATTCTCTTTCCTAAAAAAAAAAAAAAACCAGAGAGAGAGAGAGAGAGCGAGAGAGAAATTGAGAAAGTGATCAGACGAGATGGGGGAGGGGGGGTTTAGAGAAAGAATCAGAAAGAGAGAGGTGTCACGGCGTCGTTTATGTTTAAGGATTTCTAAAAAAAAAATTTGCAAAAGAGTGTCACGGTGCATGGGGGGATTCGAACACAGGATCCGGAGAAACAAAACTGAGCTTCAACCATTGAGCTACTTGTCTAACTAATATTAATTATACAATATATAATATATAAGGTATAAATAGTCAGAGTTCGGAGTCGAAATCCGGAGTCAACAAGGCCTCCGGACTCCGACTCCGACTTCGACTATGAGAGTCGGAGTAACTTCGACTCCGACTCCGAGTTCCGAAACCTCCGACTTAGTCGGAGTCGGAGGGTCATCGGAGTTCGGACGGAGTCGGAATTTTCGGAAATTTGCACACCCCTATCGAAGATGATGGCGTGGGTAATGCAGAACCTACAAACCACAGATTCCCATAGGAGTTTGACGATTTGGTTTGTCATGATGGATGCCTATGCTTCTGTAGCACCCCAAATTTTTTAAATTTCTCTCTTTTTGAAAACTTAGGGTTCCTTCAAATTAGGGTTTCTATTTTAGGATGTAGTTAGCAAGAGGATGACATTAGGCTTTTACACCATGTATAATAATTTTAGGATTTAGAAAATAGGAGTTGGATGTTGATGATCGATTTAGATTCAAAGAGGACTAGGATCTGCCCACTAGGCCCAACCCATGTATGGATCGACAAGCCCAAATACATTCCTAGCTAAGGCCCAAGACACATTCAAGTACCATGAGTCTCTTTCCATCCTCCCACGACAACTATGATGCTAAACCCTACTCAAAAGACCTCGTTAGACTCTCTCTATACAAGGGCTGCCACCCCACCTTAAGATGACACCCTCAACCTTTATAAATACACCCTATGTGAGACATGTTTCCGATCACATAAACCCTAAGCTTTCACCATCTAAGGAAACGAAATGTTCATATGGAATTAAAGAAAATTAAGATTTTATGTAGCGTTGGAGTATGTACATGCTAGGGTTACGTTTAATGGCACCATGATGCATATTTACACGTGTTGGACCAAGCACGTATATAGGATGGTTATTTGTAAAACATTATGTGTTAGAAATATCTTTATTCTTTTTTTATATACAGAGCTCAAAATAAAGATTTGAAATAAGGATTTAAAATAGAAATATTCACGAGCAAGAACCAAACAGATTCAGACTAACCCTAATATCAAAACCAAAATAAGAAATAACAAGAAATGAATAGTAGCAAGATCAATAATCAAAGAAATAACAGAAATAAAGCAAGAAAAAGAACAACACAACCGATTTACGTGATTCGACCCTAATGGTTTACGTCCATGGCAGGAATGGCCTCAGAGCTTTATTGATAATCAGTATCCTTCACAGAGAAGCCTCAGAATCACTCAATGATTTACAAAACCCTCTATTTCACTACAGAAAATCGCACGGATTTTCCCTCATAGTGAAACCCTAGTTTCTCCCCTCTCTGCTCTCTCTCGAAAACTCTCTCTCAAAATGACTGAATGATACAAAAAGAATTAGGTTTACAGAAAACCTATAGCGATGTATATATAGGGTAAAACAGATGGCTCCACGTGTACAGATCCTATGGCTCAAGCTTAACCTTGTTTGATGCTGCTTACAAGTCATGTGTTGGTCACATGATCACCAACTCAGATCATTAAGCTTCATAGTTCCAGAATCTTCTATGTATATATCATCCAAATGTCACATGAGAGAAGGGTCAGATAACATATAACAATAAATAAATTAATTGCCATAACATATTACATTATGGATATTTGAAGACCTAGACCCAAGACGCATATAGTTTGAGAAAACATTTATTTGTAAATAGGATAGATATTCATACTATGTAAATGGTTATGGTTTTTAAGTTGTAACTAATGGTACAATCTTTATATTTTGAGTTTTTGAGGTTATTAGAAAAATGAGAAAGTCTTTTTTATTAAGAGTTAGGTTTTATATTATTTATGTATAAAGGGTAAGTAGGACGAAATATAGCAGCTAATTCCATTTCTAGGAAGGGGTTGTTACACAAATGATGCCACAATTTGGCAAACATTGTCGTGAAGTGGCGAATGTGGTAGATGGTGTAGGAATTACTACACCAAGCTTACTCCACAAGGAAAGGCTAGATTACTTGGAGAAAGAGGACCTCATCAGAGCCATAAAAGAGGTTTACCCCATTATGGTTTTGGTTAGGGCATAAATTTTGGGATTTTGAATTTTTGATAATTAAATCATGTAATTAAGTGGTTAATAAAATAGGATTTGAGGTTAATTTTGTTGATAGCTTTAATTAGGGGTGAACATGCAATTATAGAAAATTTAGGTTTGGTTTAAGGTTTTGAAAAAAGTCTAGTAAAATTTTTAAAAGTGAGGACATTAGAAATATAGTTTAATTCTGTTTTGTTTGTTATTTAAATGAATTAGGAAAAGTGTGAGAATCGGCCCTTCAAAGGTAAAAACTTCTCATGTATGGGCAAAAGAAACTTGGTGAAAGACTCATCATCTTGGACTCATCATCTTGGACGCAAGGGAGGGCCTTGTTTAGTAGGCAAGCTGAGCAAAAGCCTAGGCAAACAAAGACCCAGGCAAGCATGGCCCTAGGCGGGGAAAGATTCAGGAAAAGAGTAGGGAATGAATGCATTAGGTGTCATTTCAGGCTAGCAAAGGGCATGCGAGATTAGAACTGGGCGAGCAAAGTTAAGACGGGCGAGATGCAAGGGGAGCAAATTCGAGCAAGTAAAGCCATTAGGGTGAGCAAAGCGAAAATGAGTGGGAAGTTTGAAATAGATACCATGAACATGAAGCAAATATCGAGATATGTTCCTCGCCCTAAAATTTGGGCTAAGATTCAAAGTACAAAAGTAAATAAGGTGTGGCTGGAAGGAGTTGAAGAGTGCTTAGAGAGTAGCAAGTGCCCTCATGAGAAACAAGACTAAATGACGACGTTTCTTCAAGGAGTATGGAGTACGCGTAGGAAATGAGCTTTCCACCACACAGGCAACATTCACAAGTGGCACACTAAACTCGTCATCTCCTTGGCCAAGCTTCTAAGACGCGTAGAACACATCATTTCTACCTCTGTCATCCCTTCCATGCAACGTACCCTTGAATAGTGGAGGATCCTCGATTTACTAGCCAACCTACATCAAGAATTGTGAGGCCCATGAAAGGCGGAACTCTTTGTATAAATAATATCTATTAACAATCTTCATTCTCACACATTGAGATCTCAAAAAACCCAGAACTCTCTCTCTCTCTCTCTCTCTCTCTCTCTCTCTCTATATATATATATATATATATATATATATATTCTGAACACCATGGAGAAAGCAAAAACCCTAACTTCGTAGGTTGAACTCAAACTCTCATTCCAGATGCCAAAGTCTTCATCAAACCAAGGGAGGCCAAATCATCAACAAGCATTTCAGTGAAAGCTCATAGGTAAGGTAGGTTATTCTCTATGAAAATGTTAGCAATGTTTGTTAATGAATATGAGTATGTTGTGTTACGATCTACTACGTCTTCATCCCCATTCTTTTGATATTTTTTCGCATACATAATTGTGACACCCCCAGATTCCGCTTGGGATTGAACGGACATCTGAAACGTCGGGACATGCAACACATGATTACCTGCCCCCGTTCATGACATATAAGATGCAATGTTCCTAACATGCATATAGCATTATGTAATATTCGCAGCGGATAATTTTTTTTTCTTGAGCAATACTATGCACCAAACTTATAATATCACAAATAGTTAAATCATAATTAACAAAATAAACATTCACGATTTCAGTATGAGTCTTAGAAGACTATAACCTCAAAAACATTGGAGACCAAACTCCATATTTACATTACCAAAATATACTATTGAGAAAATTTGTCGAGTAACTCGACTAACGAGGCCAGAAAACTATCCAAAAACTAACTATGGAAGTTGTAAGCTCTGTGTCGTGTCTGCAGCATCTAGTCAACCTCCTTCAGTCTACCAATGTCTGCTCCCTGCTCTAATCCTGACACATCGCCTACCATTCGGGGGCAATGGTAGTTGGGACTACCACGGTGAGATTTGATTACAAATCTCAGTAAGTTAACAGGAAACTCCCACAGAGGTTAAAGATCCATGTATGGCAGTAAAAGCATAAATGCATAAATAAAGTTGTAAATAAGCATAACATAACTTGACATATAGCATCACATAACCTAAACTTAAACGTAAACTGAACTTGACTTAATATGACATGAACTTGAGCTTAAAATATAACATGGACTAGCAACATAACATGAACATGAAACTTGGAATATAACATGGACTTGAAACATAGCATGAACGTGAACATGCATAACATAAATATGAACTTGAACTTAACATAAACCTGAGCATAACATAACATAAACATGAACTTGAGACATAATGTGAATGTGAACATAACATAATATGAACGTGAACTTAAAAATAACATGTACGTGAACATAACATGACAGAAACATGAACTTGAAACATAATATGAACATGAACATAACATAACATGAACGTGAGCTTGAACATATCATAAACATGAACATAACATGATATGAACATGAACTTGAAACTTAACGTGAACATGAACATAACTTGTACGTG
The DNA here is from genome assembly GCA_011037825.1 of Carya cathayensis. NCBI lineage: Eukaryota > Viridiplantae > Streptophyta > Magnoliopsida > Fagales > Juglandaceae > Carya > Carya cathayensis. The sequence continues at coordinate 643,972 of QGSO01000316.1, read as the reverse complement.
AGTATAACATAACATAACATGAACTTGATCTGAGACTTGACTTAACGTGGACTTGATCTGAAACTTATTCTTATCTCATGGGGTCACCATGATTGCTTATTCATAACTTATTGACATGAACTTGGAATCTTATTCATTAGACTTAATTAATAACGTGACCATATGGGTGCTACACGGGTCCCCTAGAGTCGTGTGTCCCTGCCGATTACCGCATCATAACACAGGTATCTACACCAGCTGTGAATGTGTTAATACGTACTCCACAGTTGTTGTGGCCCCACGTATTCTAGGGGGCTGGAGTGGAAATTTACTGGTTTGTATGGACATCCAGAAACTGAGAAAAGAGAGGAAACTCGGAGTTTACTTCGTTTATTGAAGGAGGAGGGGAATATACCATGGCTGGTATGTGGGGATTTTAATGAAGTGATATGTAGACAAGAAAAGATGAGGGGAAGGCCACGTCCAGAAAGGTTGATGCAAGCTTTTAGAAGTGCACTAGATGAGTGCAACCTGATTGATTTTAGGTATGAGGGTCCTAATTATACTTGGTTTAATAGAAGATATGAGCATGGGGTGGTTAGTGAAAGACTGGACAGGTATGTTGCTAATCCTAGCTGGAGAGCATGTTTTGCCCCTTCTCAAGTTGTGCATGGTGTTGCAGCATACTCTGACCATTTGCCTATAATACTTATGCCAAGTATTACTTCTAATGGATATAGACAGAAACTATTCAGATTTGAGGCAATGTGGGTGGAGGATGAAGATTGTGGTGATGTTATTTCAAGATGTTGGAATGGGGCTAATGAACATAGGCCTATGGGTTCTATTATTGACAGATTGAAAAGCTGCAGTAGGGGTCTGGAGGTATGGAATAAACTGAAGTTTGGGCATGTTAAACAACAAATAAAAAGGGCTCGAGAGTCGCTTCAAAGACTACAATTTGCTGAACCAAGTAGTATATCAAGAGAGGAAATCATGCAGGCTCGGAATCATCTTTAGGTTTGGTTAGAAAGGGAAGAGATTCTTTGGAACCAAAGGGCGAAAGCTTTGTGGCTGAAAGGTGGTGATAGTAATTCAAAGTTTTTTCATTATAGAGCATCACAAAGGAAAAGTAAGAACTGGATCACAGGTTCGAAAAATGATGAAGGGAGTTGGCAGTATGATGAGGATAGGGATCAGCTTATTCTTAATTACTTTCAATCCTTGTTTCAATCTGAACAAAAAAACAACAATTTGAATGTGGAACTGGATTTCTTGGAAGATTTGAGTGGAAGAGTCACTTATGACATGAATGTGGAACTGATAAAGGAATTTTCAAGAGATGAAGTCAAAGAAGCTTTGGATCATATGCACCCTACCAAATCACCAGGACCCGATGGAATGCCACCACTATTTTTTCAACAATACTGGCATATCGTGGCAATGAAGTAACTTCTACTGTCTTACAGGCACTCAGAACTGGTATTCTTTCCATCTCTTAATCATACTTTTATAACCTTGATACCAAAGAAGTGCAAGCCTGAGATGATTTCTGAATTTAGTCCTATTAGCCTATGTAATGTGGTGTACAAGTTAATTTCTAAAGTTCTTGCCAATAGGCTTAAAAAGGTGCTTGATGGGGTTATATCTACCTCACAATGTGCTTTTGTCCCTGGTAGAATTATTTATGATAATATACTTGTAGCCTATGAAGTGATGCATTATTTGAGACAAAAGAGACAAGGAAAAGTATATGTCCATTAAGTTGGATATGAGGAAGGCTTATGATAGAGTGGAATGACCTTTTATTGAAAAAGTCATGATAAGAATGGGCTTTAATACAAGATAGATTGCTCTTGTGATGATGTATGTAAAAACTGTTTCTTTCTCAGTTTTGATTAATGGTGAGCCTAAAGGTCCTATAATTCCTTCAAGAGGGCTTTGACAAGGGGATCCGTTATCTCCTTATTTGTTCTTACTTTGCCTTGAGGGATTAATATCTTTGCTTAAGAAGGCTGAAGGGAATGGTGAGATCACACCTGTAAGGATCTGCAGAGGAGCTCCTAGGCTATTCCATTTGCTTTTTGCTGATGATAGCATTTTGTTTTGTAAGGCAAATGTGTATGAAAATCAAAGGATTCAAAATTTATTGCACTGTTATGAGCTGTCTACAAGTCAAAAGATTAATAGAGGTAAAACTGGCATTGTTTTTAGTACAAATGTGAAACCTGAAACAAGGTAGGATATTTTGGAACTTTGGGGGGTGCAGCACAGCTAGCAGTTTGAGAAATACTTGGGGCTTCCACCATTGGTTGGGAGGGCAAAGTATAGAGCCTTTTCTGATATAAAACATAAAGTTTGGAAAAAGTTACAAGGATGGAAGGAGAAGATGCTCTCGACTTGGGGGAAAGAAATATTAATAAAGGCTGTGACATTGTCTATTCCAACCTATGCTATGAGCTGTTTTAAACTACCTTTCTCTTTGTGTTATGAGCTGGAACAATTAATGGCAAAATTCTGGTGGGGTCAAAGGAAGGAAGAGCACAAAATACACTGGATGAGTTGGTCTAAGATGTGTGATACTAAACAGAATGGAGGGATGAGCTTTAAAGACTTGAGAGTGTTTAATGATGCTCTACTGGCAAAAAATGGTTGGAGGATTATGCAGAATACTGAATCCTTACTTCATAAGGTCTTCAAAGCTCGGTATTTTCCTAAAAAACATTTCTTAGATGCTGCATTGGGTTATAATCCCTCTTTTGTATGGAGAGGTATTTGGGGAACAAAGCATAAACTATAAGAGGGATGTCAGTGGAGAATTGGCTCGGGAAAAGATGTGAGGATTTGGAAAGATTCATGGGTTCCTGGCTTTAAAAGTATTGCAGGACAGCAGAACAAATCCTTTCAAAGTGGGAATGTAGAAGTGATTGGGAATGAAAGTGCTACTGTTGAATCCTTATTTGTTGCTGATTAGAGAGTGTGGGATGTGGGTAAAATTACTGCTCTATTTACACCAGATGTAGCTCTTCAAATTACAAAGATTGTGCTCAATCAAGATAGAGAGGATCTAATATGTTGGAATAAGGAAGCAAATGGTATTTATACTGTCAAAAGTGCCTATAGGATGTTTAAAGCTTTAAGTTCTAGCAGACAGAATGGGGAATCCTCAAATGCTGTTTTGTTAAGAAAAATGTGGAAAGCTATATGGAATATGAAACTTCCTTCAAAGGTGAGGATTTTTGCTTGGAAAGTGGCCAAAGGGATCCTACCCACAAAGTCCAATCTCAAGAAGAAGAAGGTGCTAGCAGAGGAAGAATGTGTATTCTGTAATGCTGAAAGGGAAGATATACTACATGTACTTTGTTCCTGCCCTTCTATTAAAGAGCTTTGGTCTCTTTATTTCCCATCAATGGTCTTTATAAGAGAACATGAAATCTTTCTTGATGTGGTTTAGAGGCTGCAACAGAATAAGGGGCCTAAAATGCTTGAATTGTTTTTCCTAATATGTTGGAGCTTCTGGTATAGAAGAAACATGAAGATGTTCGAGGGCAAGGTAGTGAGTATAGAGGCTATTGTGGGAAATACTTTGGCAATGCAGAAGTCATATAAGGAACTAAAGAACAAACCTGTTCATGTTATAAGACATCACTACAGATGGGAATCCCCACCTCCTGGAGTTTTTAAACTAAATGTAGATGGAGCTTTTTCTTCAATTGGTTCTGTGGCTTGTATAAGAGCTATTGTCAGAGACTCTAAGGGAGAGGTGATTATGTTTGCTGCAAAGAAAGAATTTTCTGTTATGACTGCTGTGGAAGTTGAGGCATTAGCTGTTCTCCGAGGCTTGCAGTTCTGTCTTCATCTTGGGATTAATAATCTTGTGATTGAAAGTGATTCATTGTTGGTTGTCGAGTTTAATAAGCAAGGATCATCAAAGGCTACATTTGGCAATGTTGTTTGAGAGGCTAAGGAGTTGATGACACGGTTTTGTCCCTGTGATGTGTAGCATATTAATAGAAGCTACAATGAAGCAGCACATTCACTTGCCAAATTTTGCTTAAGTGTTCAGAATATTAGTTTATGGTGGGGTGCATACCTTGATGTAATTTCTAATATTCTTTGGACTGATTCAAGTACTTTGTAAGTTTTATTGATTAATGAAGCATGTTTTCATATAAAAAAAATATTATGAGATTTAAATTTATGTTAAAAACTCTAAATTAATTTAAATGGTTTTATTCTCTTCAAGTGATTAACGAGATTTCATCATTTTAATTAATGATGAAGGAATATTATTTTATAAACTTTAGCTCATACCTTGATGTAATTTCTAATATTCCTCACGTGCTCTCTCTCTCTCCTCCTATGGTAGCTCAGCCAAATGGGTTTCAAAACCCATTCTCCTCCTTTGTGCTGCCATACACGGTAACCTAGGTCACCGCACCTCACCAGCAACCTCCCCCCTTCACCAGTGACCAACCCCCACCGAACTCACCCCCTCTCTCCCTTCCTGTGGCACATATATACACAACCCAAAAATGGGTTTCATGCACGGGCTCTCACCACCAACGGCCCTAGCGTCGCCGCACTCCACCTTCCTTGCCACCAAGCATCACCACCAACCTCCCTCTTCCTCCCCTTAGCTCCCCACGAAATCCCATAGCCTTTCTCCACCTCACGCACTCTCACTCTCCAACACACGGCTTGCACCACTCATCGTCTAGCCACCATAGCTCCATCACACCTCCCTCAAGCTCCCCCATGCCTGCCCATAACTTCTAGCCCCTCCCTTGCCTCACACGTACCCTCACTCTCTCTCGAGTGCACTGTTCACGATGAGATCCGTCGTGCTCGACCACCCCGACCACCAAAAGGCCACATTGAGCCTTTCCAAGACCACACCTACCTATCCCTAAGTCCAAACCGCCACTTTACATGGTGGATAGCCAGTGTACATGGCTAATCGCCACGTATGACTCCTTTGACGCTATTGACTGTGATGAGCAGCGAGTAACGCATGGGTTATCCCATCGATGGTATAACTCTCTATCCTTTATCCTCATTATTATGTTAGTTGATAGGTTGTGGACTGTGCTGTTAATATTGTGGAGTTCGCTGTGTAGTTGTGAAGTGAAGTGTGGTTGCGTAACTAAGTGTTGGGCATAACTGTGTAGTGTTGTGGACTGTACTGTAAGGTGTATGCCGTAATTGTGATACGACGTGGTGTGTGAAGGGAGTCCATGTAGTGCAGCGACGCACCATGTGACGTGCGCCATAGTGACGTGTGGCATAGAGTGAAGAGAGTACACGTAGCGTGTACTCTGTGTCTTGTAGCGATGCATAGTATGATGTGCGTCATGGTAATAAGTGATATAGCGAAGGTAGTACATCCGATACATACTTCATGTTGTGTAGCGATGCACTGTATGGCGTGTCGCAAATAAAATGATGGTTGCATAGTTGAGGAGTGTAGAGTGTATTGTGTAGCATCGGGAACTGTGTAATAGTGTCCCGAAATAACTGTGATGTAGACTGTAGTCCGAGGTGACGGGTGTTACCTTGTGGTTGACTTATGGCTGAGAGCATGTGTGAAGTGGTGGAAAAGTGTCAGAGTAGCCTAGCGGAAGCATGACGGATGTCGTGCTGTAACTCTGGATTAGTCTCGAGCTACGTGATGTGACAGAGGTGTAATTGTGGATGCAGTCCTGTCTTGTTAAGTGTTGGGATGAACTTGTAAAGGAGCCGGAAAGTAGGAAGAGTCATACCGACCGGGTCTGAGCAAGTTGGCATTGGAGTATGGAGCTTGTTTATATAAGCGGGCATTCATTGGACTATAAGTTGATCTTAGGTGAAAAATGGTAAGGTACATGTGCATCTGGTGAGACACGTGTACCAGATGGATTTACCATATATAATGGGTAATCTGTCTTTAGCATAGTTACACGGTGTTTTAGCCCTAGAGTTGGCTTAAAGCCGTGTGACATGTATGGTTGGGAATGAGGATTGAGTATGGGCTAGGATACATGAAGGTAGTATTGGTAAATTGTCTAGGATTGGGATGCTTGACTTAGTCAGTCTGAGTCATGAGTTGACATGTGGTTGATAGAAGAATAAGACGAAGGTCTTAGTATCTTAACCCTAAGGTGAATCACGGAGGTTCACTTTAAAGGATAAGACCTCGAAAGTTTTAGCATAGTAAATGGCATGTAAGAACCCAGGGATGGATGAAGAGCATTCCAAGTGAAGCGTAATTCTATTTCTAGTATAGTTGCTTATGCATTAGATAAAGAATGGTGTGAGGTTATGTGTATGCATGTAGGTTGCCATCTGACACGCACGTGAATGGACTGCATGGAATGAGAATGGCATGAAGTTCAGGTAAGTATTGCGTTCTTATTCTTCTAAAGTTTTCTAAAAGATAAAAAAATGAAAATGAAATGCTTTTCTTTACGATGCTTTACGAACTGACACGAAAGACGTTTTGAGAAAGAATGCTAAGTATAAGTTTCCAAGTATAAGTACGTAACGGCCCTCATTGGCAGCCCATTTTCATGCACTCAAAGTAAGTAAGTGTATGCATATATATGGATGGATGTTATACGTGGTATGTATTGTATGCATTTTTATGAAATGAAATGAGAGGCCTTGGCCCTATGCTTTAAACGACGCGAAGAAAGTGTTTTAAAATGCTCGTATGAAAGACGATGCTTTAAATGATGCACAAACTGATGCATTAAATGATGCCATGAAAGATTACGTTTAAACCCATGCTTTTTAAATGACATTTACGAATGAACTGAAAGAAAGGAATGAAAGAACTATAAAGGACTGAATGGACTATAGAGAACTGAAAATGAATGAAATCCAGGATTGAAATGAATGAAAAGGACTGAATGTTTAATGTATGAAAATACGTAATGGTCTTATGAATGGAAAGAAAACGTACCAAAGGACTGGACTGGGCAGATTGCAATGCCGGATAATTAGTATTGGTAGTGCACCCAGTGCTGCACTCTAACAGAATGGATTTCCAACCCGTGGTCATGGGCGGAATCAGGTCCAAAAGATCGCTAATCCCAGTACACGAGGCGTAACAGTATGCTACGGCCAATAAAAGTGATAAGAAAGAATGTATGTATGTAAGAAAAGATGTATACATAAACAAACTCTTTAAGAAATGAGGGCAGCGAGGTGTGTGGAACTGTTTTACAAAAAAAAAAAAACACTCTTTAAAGAAAAACCCCACCTCGCAACCTTTTAAAACGAATTGAATGTCTATGTATGATATGTATGGAGTGATGAATGCATGGCTAAAAACCTATGTTATTATATTTTAACTGTATGAAGTAATGCTTATTAGTCATCGTCTCATTTTAGTTTTGATGTGTACCCTCCCAAGGACAAGATAAGCACGACATGTCAGGATAGACACAACCCAATGGGAAGAGCACGAAAGTCTAGGCATGCTATTTTGTATGAGAAATTTTAATTATGAAATTTAATGTTTTCCGTTGTAATATTTTAAATTAAGAAACAAGTTGTATTTATAAACATGAAGTCTTTTGTATCATAGCATGAAAGGAAAATGAATTTCAAAAGGAACCGTAATTCTCGTCTATTTTCTTAAAATCATTTTCTAAAGAACCCACCACAAGGACGGGTGTTACAAGTTGGCACTTCAGGAATGATAGGACTCTCTCCCTCCTACCTCCTTGGTGGATTCGATAAAATGGACATAAGGGGTTGGTAGTGGGTTAGGCACAATTGGTGGTGGGCGTTGTACTCAACCACCGCCGAGGATTGCTCCAAAGGAAATCAAGGTGGGGACCCTAGGTTGCTATCGGCCTTAGCAACCTCCTTGCGGGGTTTCTTCCCCTTGATCGGTACAAAACTGCAAGTGCACAGTATCGTAGTTTTATAGTAAAGTAATAAGAAGAGTATCGTCCTCAGGGATTGGTACCTTACTTTTGCTAAATACCAAAATTATATTAATCTCGATTTTATCTAGAGGAATCACTAAGATTTTTGTAGTTGCAAATTAAACTAAGATCAACTCAAAGAGAAATACGCAAAGTAAATAAAACTGACGTTCGAAAATCAAATTAATGGGAAAGAAAACTTCTAGGAAATCGATTTCACCTAATTCTTCACTATACTTTTCTCATCCAACTAATTTAATTTAATTCTATTTATCTATTATCAAATCTCTCTAATTCATCCAAAAGCCTCTTTCGATAGTCAATTGAAAATTATTCATATTCATCAATTCACACAAGAATATGCAAATTAAATAATCAAGAAAGCAATAAGACCAATGATTTAATTACTACATAGGTTCATACAAGTCTTTCGATCTCTATACTTACCTATGCTGAAATATTCAAGATCTACCCTATGATTCCCTCTTTCGATAGCAAATCACAAGATTAAGTATCATCTAATTAATGGCCAGTTAATTAGAAGCAATAAATTCAGAATAAATCAGATAAACAAAGAGAGAATTGCATTAAATTAGCATAGACAATCAAGCATAGTTCGGAATTAGGTTACATCGTTTTCCTAGAATAAAAGAAATTTAGCTCATGCTAGAAATGGAATTCAACATAAACGAATTCACCATAATTGTTCTGAGAATATTGAAAGAAAATAAATACTGAAAAATACTCCTCGCAGCCGCAACTTTTCTTCAAAAACTCAAGGAAACGATTCACTGCTTTTCTCCCGTCTGTGCTCGTGTATGATTCTAACGTACGTGCAATATGTGGAATTCCCTCTCCAAAACAGATGATTTGAATCCTTCTAGCTGTGTTTTTCTGTCCCAAAAAGTGTTCTCCAGTCAAAAGGTACGGCCATAAAGTGAAAAATCACTTTTATGTGGTGTGACGGAGGAAAACCCTAGATCTGTCAAAATACGATATTCGTTCGAGCGGGGTATAGAGCGGTCGACTCTGCCTGAATTCGCTCGAGCGGCTTGTTGAGCGCACATTGAGCATTCAACTCTGCCTGATTTCACTCGAACGGCCAATGTCTCCGCTCGAGCGATCTTTGTATTCCCGTATCCTGCTCGAGCTCACCATCGAGCGGCCATCGAGCGGTTGAATTTGCCTGAGTTCGCTCGAGCGGCCAAAATCCTCCGCTCAAGCGATCTTGTAAAATCTACAATACGAAATTTTGCAAGTCATCACGGGGTTTCTTCCCCTTGCCTATGGGAGGAGGGTTGCAGAAATGCTTTTGACCGTGGGGGGCTTGCGATTGCATAGGGATGATGCGGTCATCGAAGACAATGTGACCAAAGGGAGGTAGAAATGCCCTTATATTCTTCTCCCTGAGAAGAGCCTTTGTAAGGACATTTTTGGGGTGGTTTTCACCCATTCTTTAACAAGGGTGATACGGCATAACTCCTTAGAAGACGTTGTCGGGCCTACTGCTTTATCATTAGGAACTACCCTCCATATAGTCCTAATAGAGAACTCATTGCGATTCACTTGCTTGACCAGAAATTCTTATCCTTGGCTAGACACAAAGAAAACTTTGGTGGTCCAATTTTGACTTCACGATAACGTTGTTCCAGAGAGATGAGGGCATGCATTGCCCTGAAACTGCAAACGTTCCCCTCCCATTTTATGAGGTTGTGGGTCAAAAGAAATTCTTGGTTAGTAAGGTTAGCGTGCTCTGCGTCTGATTTCAATAAAGCATGTCGTCATAGAATGCAACAACACATCGAGATCCTCCAAGCATTTGGGTGGAGTTGAGAGGGGGCCAATCCGAGACGGTCTAGCAGGTAATGAACAGGGCAAGGGAAGGGTAACCTTAACCTATAATAGAACATGCTAGGGAAGAGGGTTACCTTCGAGGCGTAACCCTTATCATCGACGACCCCTTCACGTGGTCCAAGAGTCTCAAAAACCACCTTCTTCAGAACATGATAGGTGGAAGCCATTGACGATAAGAAATCGGGAGTTGCTTTTGAATGCCAATTGTAATTGATGAAAAATTGCCTCAAGGTGTGAACCTCAGGCTGGTCTGACTCCCCGGGATTCTTGGGTTGAATGGCCTTCTTGGAAGCCATTGATATTGAGGTTAAGAAGAGTGATGGAAAAGGAAAAGAGTCAAGCATAGAGAATGAGAAGGTTAGGACATAGAGATACGAGAATGAGGTAAAAGGGGGAAAAGAAGACAGAACCATGTTTATATAGAAGGAAAGTGACGATTGGCTTTCCGCTCCCATGTGTCAGATGAGGGATATGGAATGGTTCAAATCTTGTGAAATGCACAACACGACACAATGTGAGAAGCCAAACGGCATATCAGGACATGTCTGAGGAGTCTTGTCGATAGGTTTAGAAGGGCAAAAGTGTAAAAGAGGGAAGGGGAAGATCAAAGAAAAGGAAAAATTAAAATTCTCATCAAACTAGTTTGATGAGAATTATCAGAGTAATGGAAAAGGTGAAAAAGGCCTGGCCCAAGGGCCTGAGTACCCACGGTCTGAAGGAGGTCCATTAGCCTGGCAAGGTAAAGATAACGGCCCTTGGCGGTCTTGCCCCACCAAGAGAGAGGCCTGTCCAGCCCAGCCCAAGACTAATGAGACATCGACAAGGGTGGCCAGGTGGGACATACGCCAACCTATCAGCTGCCTTGAACCATTACAAGCACATGGCCATCAGGAAATGTGTGGGAGAAGTTGTTACTGCTGTTAACCTAAGAAAAGGAAGGTAGGGGCCGTCGGGGCAGGCCATGAAGGCGCCAACTCCTCAAGTCCCAATAAAACAGCTGCTGAGAAGTGTGTGTGAGAGGTAACAATGAATTCTACACAAAAGAAGTAAAGGTAGGCACCATCACAGCAGGCTGAGAGATAGTTAAAATGATGGCCATGAAAGAGTAGTTTTGGGAATGTGTGCTAAAAGAATAACTATAGTTCTCCCTGCGAAGGGAGAGAGAGAAACTCATTGGACTTGGCTAAGGGGGCGTCGAGACATGAGTCAGAGCTCAACGTCGCAGTAATCATTGTTTATAGGGAATCATACCTCCTAGCGGGTTCACATGTGTGAAGTGTGGGGTGCGATGGGACAGTCCCTTGGGATGAAAGTAACGGAACTCCAAACTACCTAGTATAAAAGCCTAAATGAGGTACGATCAAACTCACGGAATCTTAAGGCAAGAAAAACACTCTCTAAAAAGAAAATTGACTTGAGTGTCAGAGGGCCCCTGACTACTCTTGAGCTCCCTTCTATATTTGTGTGTGTGAGCAGGTTTGGTGATACACCTCCTAGTTGTCTGAGGAGTCCTCACGATACATATGAAACACATCCAAAACAATCATTGCAGTGCCCTAAGTGAATCGTAGATGCCGTCCTAGCAACTTTGCATTTGTAGGCAAAATGAAATTACTAAACATTATTAATGCTCTTGATTTATCAGTTTATTAGTCGACTTACAACTACATGTAAAAGCACATAAGTGATTGGAAATGCTCTTAGAAGGTTAGACCTAGTAACGATTTGTATAAATTCTAAGTAAAATAGCGCACGCGATACTTTGTAAAAAGTGGGACTAAAAAAATTTAATATTTTATAGTATAATCTTTTTTTTTTGTTTGTTTTTGAAAGAGGCTTCTTGAGACTTGCATATTTAAATTGGTAACTAACATTACTCAACAATTAATATTGTGCTTTGACACACTTTACTTGGACGTCTTTAGGTTTTTGTGGTTTCCGGATTTTAGACTGACTTGTAACCGTTACGGTGTTATCACGATTTCTTCCTTGTTTGATAAAATTGTTAATATCATTTTATCTTTAACGGAAAAGGTGAGATGGCAGTGGAAGACTAGTCGTACAAGAACAAGTAACCGTTGAGCAACCAGAGGCTGAAAGGAAAAGAAAGGTAAGGAGGGCACGAAAGGGAAATAGCAAAAAGAGAAGTAAAAAGGACTTGATTGGGCAGTAGGTGCGGTGAGCAAAAAAAGGAGTTCACGAGAGGCTTGAGACCCCATTTAAAGCCAGCTCTTTAAATGTTATTCCCATTCATTCTGGCTTTGGACAATTCATGAAACGTGACAGTGGGGGAGGTTAAAAATGTTAATTGGTTGCTGCAGAGAACAGGTCAGCAAACTGGATAGCTGCTACTTGGGGACCACACCTTAAATACACCATTCATTTCTGGCACTGTATAAACATTTCGCTTTGTGTTTTACTGAACAAATACAATCATGAGGATTGGATTATATTAGGAATTTCCCTTTTTTTTTTGGCTTTTGAAGTTTAAATACTTCACATGCTTTTACCCTTCATATTAAAAGTTAATAAAAATAAAAATAAATGAAAATAATATACTGTATATAGTCGTTCATCGGTTTCTAAGATCTATAATTGATCGATAAAAATCTATTTAATATTTCTTATGTTATCTTTCGATTATTTATGGTATGGCAGAACCCTGTCAGTTTCACATTACTTTTCTTTAATTTTTATTTTATTAAACAATAAAAATAAAAATTTCATCGGAAATAGTGAAACGTTACTTGAAGAACAGCTTGTCGCAAATTCGAACCTCTTTCCTCTTTATAAAAACCAAAATCATAGGTGCGAAAAAGCCAAATCCCTTTTCCTTCTGCAACGTTCCTCTTCATCTTTCCCTTTCCCTGCTGCTTTAACTCCCAACCCACCAGTCACCACCTCATTTTCCTTCAGTTTACGGAGAAAAATCCTTCCGGAGGAGAAACCCACTGAAGCACTCGTTCCACAAGAAAGAAAGAGCTCAAGATGCTGTCCAGAATAAACGACGTCGTCTGGATGGATGATAGAGAGGACCATGATCCTGCTTCGTGGGCCAGAACCACCAACGACGCTAACACCAGCAACAGTTGCGGTGTGGCAGAGAAGAACGAGCACGACTTGGGTTCGCTTTCCACCTTCAAGTCCATGCTTGAAATCGAAGACGACTGGTACAATATGGCCAATAATACTCTCCAAAGCCATACTGATATCAGAGATTTAACTTTCTCTCCCAACCTTGCTGACCACCCAGACAATCTATTGCTAAACCCAGTGGACTCCTCCTCATCTTGCTCTCCATCTTCCTCTGTTTTCACCAATCTCGACCCATCTCAGGTGAACTACTTTTTGCCTCCCAAGCCCACTTTGTCCTCGCTAATTAACGGCCTCTCGAGCAATCCTTTAGAGAATGGATTTGATTTGGGATGCGAGGTTGGGTTTCTTGAAGCCCAAACTTCCAATGCTTCCACTCTGCTGAACAGGGGAGGTGGGGTTTTGAGCAACTTCACCACCAATGCTCAGATTAATGCTCCCAGTATATGTTCGGACTCCCAACTTCGTCTGCCAAATTTTCCCGAAATTGGTGCTGGGTTCGTGGGGTTTAAGGGTTTCGATGGGGGTTCTGGGAATGCCCCGTTTATGAACAGGTCTAAGATTCTGAGACCCCTCGAGTCTTTCCCTTCAATGGGCGCGCAGCCCACTCTTTTCCAAAAGAGAGCGGCTCTAAGGAAAAACTTAGCGGATAGTGGCGGCAATTTGTCGATTTCGACTTCGGTTGAGGGAGATAAGGGGAAGACAGAAACCCATGAACCGGGCGAGGGAAAGAGGAAACTGAGCAGTGGGGATGATGTGGAAGATGCTAGTTTTGATGGCTCTGGTCTGAATTACGATTCGGATGAGTTCATGGAGAACGATAAGGCGGAGGGCAATGCCAAGAACACTGGCGGGAATAGCTCCAACGCCACTAGTACGGTTACCGGTGGAGGAGAGCAAAAGGGGAAGAAGAAGGGCCTCCCTGCCAAGAATTTGATGGCCGAGAGGCGCCGCCGGAAGAAGCTTAATGATAGATTATACTTGCTGAGGTCCGTGGTTCCCAAGATTAGCAAAGTAAGCGTTTTTTTTTGCTGTGTTTTTCTCGTGAATTTGAGTATAATAAGTAAGTTGTTTATGTTGTAGTTTCTTATATGCAACCATCAGTTTCTCTTTTTTTGTATGTAAAAATAACCTTTTGTTTTTAGGTTTGAATATGTAGCATCCTTTTCTTTTTAACGAGGTTCATTGAATTGAACATAAAGATGGCATTAAATTTCTATCACATGGACACTGCATTGTTCTACATTTCTTCCACAATAATTTGTCGGACCACTGCAGGAAAACAATCTATTCTATCACGTAATGCGCCTAAGAGTGATAGGCAGTAACAAATATTATTTTTTATTAAAAATAATTTTATTCCTTTGATGAACAGAAAAAGCAGGATAGAGCTCTCGTCTCCTCTTTGATGTTCACTTCCTGTCTTCCCTTTTGATTCCCATTTTTCTTTATCTTTCCTCTCTCCAATCTGTTCGAATTTTATGTTAGAAATATTGTCATGGAATTTATGTCCTTGGGAGGTCTTTTATAGCCAGGTGAATTTAAAGTCGGGGTTAGTCATTTTTTTTGTTAGTGAGGTGATCACTTCAGACAATCTCACCACTATTCACAAATTATTCACTACTTTTTTACTACTATTTACAGATTATCTTAGATCACATCAACATTCAAACATAGCCTTTAGTCTCATAGGAATAGATTATAGGCCCCATTTCATAAATTCTTAAATGGAAGGAATATAGCTTCTGGATTTGAAAAGTCACCATTTATAATGGAAAACAAAATATGTTGGCCAATAATACTAAATGGTTCATGTGATAATTAGCAATTGTATGTTTAAAGAGAAAGATCGATACAGTTGTAAGTATATTTAAATTCCAAGTCCTTTCTCAAGTGCACTACTGGATTGAACCTTGCATCCAGTATGGTTGAAATTATAGTCAGAAACTCTGGTGGTTGGAATGGAGAAAGTAAGTAGATGGTTGAAATTATAGTCAGAAACTCCGGTGGTTGGAATGGAGAAAGTAAGTAGACTCTCCCATAAAGATTAATTTGGATTGAAAGGTTTAATGGCATAACTTCATGGAGCAATTAATCAAATTTCTAGCCAACTTGAGTGAAAGACAGACTGTTACTGCTCATTACATTATCTGATATGATTTGTGTTGACAGATGGATCGGGCTTCGATCCTTGGGGATGCAATCGAATACTTGAAAGAACTACTGCAAAGGATTAATGACCTCCATAACGAATTGGAGTCGACCACTCCTGGCTCTTCACTGACACCTACCACAAGCTTCCACCCTTTGACCCCCACTCCACCTGCCCTACCCAGCCATATCAAGGAAGAGCTTATTCCCAGCTCGTTGCCCAGCCCAAATGGCCAAGCTGCAAGGGTAAAAGCCTCTATATGTGATGAAAAATCTACTTGTATGGATTTACTTTCTGTTAGTAACGCAGATGGGATGAATTCATTGATGTCTTTTTGTATTATGGTGTACTTACTTTCAGTAATACAGTTTTAGCTTTTCTGGGTACACAGGTGGAAGTTAGGTTACGAGAAGGAAGAGCTGTAAACATCCACATGTTTTGTGGGCGCAGGCCTGGTCTCTTGCTCTCCACTATGAGGGCTCTGGATAACCTTGGATTGGACATCCAACAAGCTGTCATAAGCTGTTTCAATGGCTTTGCTATGGATATATTCCGAGCTGAGGTAGAGTTCCTCTCTGTTCTTCGGTTGGCATTTAAAACCCAGATCCCTGAAATGCTAAAAAAATTTTTGATGCCATTCATTCAACTGGATCTTTCATATAATCTCCGGCTCTTGCAATTTGTGTTCCATCCTTGCTGGATTCATCATTGAAAACAACTTGAAATTTGTTGCTTTTAACTTTAAGATGATGATAATGGCTAACTTGCTTCCCTATTTTGCAGCAATGCAAGGAAGGGCAGGACGTCCATCCTGAGCAAGTCAAAGCAGTACTTTTGGACTCTGCTGGTGTTCATGGAATGATGTAGTTCGAAAGTTACGAGTCAAGTTTAAGCAATTACTCTTGCATTAGTAAATTAGGAGGCTGCGTGGGCAGGAAGTTAGCCCTCAATCACAACTGCATTAACTGAAAATCTGTTGTCAACCTTTTTATCGTCGTTGAAATAATTGCCCTATTTTTATCCCAATTATCAAAATTTTACCAAATCTTTCTTCTTTTTCTTACTTGGCTCATTTTCTCAGCTCTGTTTGAGGATTGGAAACATCCATATGCTTTACCATGAATTTGAACGCGTTAACAGTTGGAAACATCCAGAAGTATTTGCCAGCTCTCCCGCCCTTAGCGGCCATTAATTTCTGGCCTTGCAGCTAAGTAATACCCAAGAAGCCAGACAGACTCTTCCTATTTAGGTGAAAATATATTAAAATTTATGATTAAATTGCTATATTAGAAATAAACTTATGTGTATGTAGTGTAGTATTTTAAAAAGCATAAATAAAAGAAAAAGCAAAAAGAAAATACTTGATTTTTTCAATTTTCAACTCAATTAACTATCAAAATTGAACTTATGTTCTTTATATTTTAAATGAATTTTAATAGAGAACTCTGCACGATGGCAGTGACGAAACTGAACACCAAGCGGCAAACTGAACTTGCACCAGTTCGATTCTGCCGTTGCTGAGAGAGAGAGAGAGAGAAGAACAAATGAACCAAAACAAAACAAGCCAGGATTAGGTTCCAAACAATTGGGGCTACTTTGCTTGCATAGCAACTTCTTTCTTCCAAGTAGCTTCCTGAACATTATGATTTTATCAAAATACTTTGACCAATAGAATCTTGCAGTTCCTTAACTCTTTTTCCTTCTAATCAATGAGCTTCTCTTTGTAGGTCAAGTTAGATTGCAAATGTATGCTGTCGCTATATTCCCAAAACTATTCTTCAATAAGGACACCTGGAATACATTATTGATTCCATGGAACTTAATTGGTAACTCCAGACAATACGCAACTGCTCCCACCTTCTCCACTATTTCATAAGGTCTCACGTATCTTGGACTCAATTTGCCTTTCATTCCAAACCGACTTACTCCTCTCATAGGAGATATCTTCACATAAACCCAATCTCCAACTTCGAATTCCTTACTCGTACGGTTATTAGTATAGCTCTTTTGTCAACTTTGTGCCGTTCTCATCCTTTCTCTGATTGTGTGAACTTGATCCTTTATCTCTTGTAATACTTCTAGTCCAATCACTTTACCCACTCATACTTCATCACACAATGGATACACTTTCTACCATACAATGCTTCATAGGGTGTCATCTAAATGGTGGCCTGGAAACTATTGTTGTAAGCAAACTCTACTAGAAGCAGTTGCTTCTCCCAATTTCTTAAATGTTCCATTATACATGCCCTTAGCATATCTTCTAGTTTCTAAATCGTTCTCTCTATTTGTCCGTCTATTTGTAGGTGGTAGGTATTACTGAACTTCAAACTAGTGCCCATTGAATTTTGTAAACTTTGCTAGAATCGAGATGTAAAACGAGGGTCTTTGTTTGACACGATTGTCTTTGGCACTAAGTGCAATATGATAATCTCCAATATGTAAATTCTCATTAATCCCTCCAAAGAACCTGTATTTGTGATGGGTATGAAGTGAGCGCTTTTCGTCAAACGGGCAACTATCTCCCAAATAATATTATTCTCAGCTGATGTCCTTGGAAAACCCACTACAAAATCCATTAAGATATCTTCCCGCTTCCATTCTGGGATGGGCAGTGACTGCAATTCACCTACTGGCTTATGATGCTTTGCTTTAACTAGTCTACGTACAGAACACTTATTCACAAATTTTGCTACATCCTTCTTCATTCATTCCCACAAAAAATGTAGCTTCAAATCCTGGTACAACTTCCTACTACCGGGATGAGTGGTGTAAGGTGTGTTATGAGCTTCCTTTAACACCCTCTCCTTCAACTCTTGGTCTGCTGGGATGACTCTTCGATTCTTGTAATATAGAGTCCCATATCCTCTGGTCCTCAAGTCGTTTGGTCCTTCCAAACTCTCGACTTTTCTAATGACTTTTGCAAGCTTGTAGTCCTCCTTTTGACGATTTTTCAATTCTTCCCAATCTAATGGAATGAACTCTTGGACTGCGGCCAGAACAACTTTCTGACTACAGTTCCCGATCAACAGTTTCCTCATATTGCATAAGAGGGCAGTTACTTTTGATGATGGAAGAGACGAATCTTCTGATATGCTCTTGCGACTCAAAGCATCAGCTACCATGTTAGCCTTTCTAGGGTGGTACGCTGGTTTGGATTCAGAGATGAGATGATATAATTTTAGATGAAAAATGAAAGTTGAATAAAATATTGTTAGAATATTATCTTTTAATATTATTATTGTTTTGGGATTTGGAAAGATTGAATTGGGATTTGAAAAAATTGAATTGTTTATTATATTTTGTATGGAAATTTGATAAAGTTGTAATGATAAGATGAGATGAAACACTTTACGAATCCAAATGGAGCCATTGTCGCATTGATAGTCAGTAATCAATTCCAACCATCTTCTATGTCTCATATTAGGTTCTTCTGCTAAAAAAGGTACTTCAGGCTTTTGTGATCTATAAAAATTTCACACTTTTCGCCATACAAGTAGTGTCTCCAAATCTTCAGAGCAAAAAGCACTGCAACTAACTCCAAGTCATGAGTAGGATAATTCAACAGATGATCCTTCAATTGACATGAAGCAAAAGCAACTACTTTCCCTTCTTACATCAGCACACATCTGAGTCCTGCTTTAGATGCATCACTATACACCACAAAAGGCTTAAGAGACTTTGGTAGTGTAAGTACTAGTGCAATCGTAAGTCTTTTCTTCAACTTGAGAAAACTCTCTTAGCACTTATCACTCCAAACGTTCTTATTGGTTAAGATGGTAAGTGGTCTAGACCATGGTTTTGAATACCGTACCGTACTGGCCGATATAGTATGGTCCGGTACAGATATTGGGTCTGTTTCGTACTGGCCGAAATACCGGCCGTACTGGTCTATATTTCGGCCTGTACCGGCCTGCGTACCGGCCAGTATTTCGGCCTCTATTTTTTTTTCATTTCTTCATACTGTAAGCTCATTTTTTGACCCCTAATTCAGATCAGACTATTTATAATTTATACATATATGTATTCATGTATAATTTCTTCATATATAAACTATTATTTTGAAATATAATTTATATATGTAATTTATTCATATATTGACTATCCCGAAACGGTACACGAAACGGTATCGGTACCGAAATATTTCATTCCAGTGCCTTGACCGGTACGCCATCCGGTACGGTATTCAAAACATTGGTCTAGACAGACTGGAGAATCCTTACATGAACCTCCTATAATAACTAGCCAGTCATAAGAAATTTCGAATCTCATGCACACTAGTCAGTCTTTGCCAGTTTGTTACTTCTTCAATCTTGCTGGGGTCTATTGCTACTCCTCCACTAGAGATCACATGACCTAAAAACATCACTTCACGAAGCCAGAACTTGCATTTACAGAGCTTGGCATACAATTTCTGGTCCTTAAGTATAGTCAGAGCCATACTTAGATGATTTCTATGCTCCTCATCACTTTTTGAGTTGATTAGGATGTCATTAATGAATATGATGACAAAACTATCTAGATAGGGTCTGAATATTCTATTCATCATGTCCATGAATGCTGTTGGAGCATTGGTTAACATAAAATACATAACCAAAAACTCGTAGTGGTCTTACCTTGTCCTAAGGCAGTTTTAGGCACATCCTACTCCTTGACCTCCAACTGATGGTATCTAGATTGCAGATCAATCTTTGAAAACACTGTTACTCCTTGCAGTTGATCTAGTAAATTTTTGATCCTTGGTAATGGAGACTTGTTCTTGATCATCACTTTGTTGAGCTCTATATAGTCTATGCACATCCTCATAGATCCATCTTTCTTCTTCACTAATAGCATAGGTGCTTTCCATGGCGAAGATCTAGGATGAATAAATCCCTTCTCTAATAGTTCCTCCAACTGAACCTTGAGCTCTTTCAATTCAGTAGGGCCCATACGATACAGTGCCTTATGGTAGTCTAGGTAACTTGTCGACGAAAACTAAAATCTTCAACTACGCATATCCCACAGATTTTTTTACTCTAGACTGTCTTCTCCACAATCATTGAAATAAATGTTGAGGCTCCATCCTTAATGCACATCCGGGCTTGCATAGCTAAAATCACTATAGGGGTGTCCCCAAACTGGCGCTTCTGCATAACTCATCTTGTCTTTACTTGGGGGTTTAAACACAACTTCTCCCTTCCAACAATCTATTTTCGCATAGTGCTTGAATAGCTAGTCCATCCCCAAGATTAGGTCAAACTCCATCTGACTGAATACTAACAAGTTTGCCTTCAACATCCTTCCTTCCAACTCCACTGGAAAATCCTTAACTAAACATGTACAAGCTACCATATTCTCGTCAGGAATCGTCACTACAACCCTTTGATGTAATAGCTCAGTTCACAGGCTACAAAACCAAGCAAACGCTACAAACACAAAGGACTATGATGCGCTTGAATCAAATAATGCACAAGCAGTGAACCGTAATAGGTTAATGTTTCCTAATAATATATAATGTGATACTAATATTAATACTAAGTCTATCATTCAAGCTAACAACAAAGCACAAACAATTTAAGGAAAAACCAGTGATGATGTCATCCTCTTCAGTCTCTGATGCTATAGCATTGATATTAGTTAGGGTTACTGTATATACACGCGCTGGGATGTGGGGCCTTGGCTGGTTATCACCAGCTCCACTACCTTGTGTTGTGTTATGACAATCTTTGATCAAGTGTCCAGGCTTCTTGCAAAAAAAAAAAACAAACTCCATATCTATAACAACATTCTCTAGGGTGATGCTTTCCACACTTTGGGCACTGCGGGTAGAAAGACGGCGTCTGTCTTCCTATCACTACTCCCTTGCCTTTAGCTGGGCTTGAAAAAGATCTTTTCTTCTTGGCACTATTACTTGAAGCAAACGACATGGTCCTCTTCTGTTCAGAATTGATCTTGATAGCCAGTCCTCTTTGTTCAGCTTTTGCTATCGCAACTACATTCACCAACTCCTAGTACATCTCTATTCTACGACAAGCCACATGGATACGGATCCTAGGCAGAAGTCCTATTTGAAACTTTTGCGCCTGCATTCTTTATGTAGAGATCAGGTGTGGCGCAAACCTCCCTAGTGCCATAAACTTGGCAACATACTGCTTCACTGTTGGACTGCCCTGAGTTAAAAATGTGAACTCCTGCACCTTCTGTTGTTTGACAGAATCTGGAAAGAATCTATTGTCAAACTCCTCCTTGAATCACTCCCATGTTAGTGCAGCGAGGGTTCCTACTTCCTTTATCAAAAACTACATTCAGGTATCGCACCATTTTCCAACTTCTCCCTAGAATAGGTGTGACGCCCCCAAATTCCGCTTGGGATTGAATGGACATTTGAAGCGTCGAGACATGCAACACAAGGTTACCTGCCCCCGTTCATGACATATAAGATGCAATGTTCCTAACATGCATCTAGCATTATGCAATATTCGCAGCGGATAATTTTTTTTTCTTTAGCAATACTATGCACCAAATTAAAAATATCCCAAATACTTGAAACATATTTCATACATAAAAACATACTAAAAAGCCGTGATCACCACACTAGTCCAAAATGGTTGTGATCAAAAGAATACTTGAGATACAATTCCAAAAGTACAAGTATTAACCTAAGTTAAATACTATACCATCATCAACATCGCACCGTAGCCTAGATGACCGTATTCAGTTGGTCAGATTCCAATTCTCCTTTGGGTCCTGTAACAAGATCTACCATTCGGGGGGAATGGTAGTTGGGACTACCACAGTGAGATTTGATTACAAATCTCAGTAAGTTAACATAAAACTCACACACAGGTTAAAAATGCATGCATGGCAGTAAAAGCATAAATGCATAATTATAGTCATACATAAACATAGTATAACTTGACATATAGCATGACTTAACCAGAACTTAAGCGTGAACTGAACTTGACTTAAATGAATAACATGACATAACATAAAACAGATAACATTACGTGACGTAATGTGTAGCATTTCATGAAATGGCATAACATTTAATAGATAACATTTCATGACATGGCATAATATAATAGATAACATTACATGACAGAATAAATTGTATAACACATAAATATTATGAGATAAAACATATCCGTAACAGATAAATATTTTGTGACAAAATATTATGTGTAACAAATAAACATGTAGTGACATGGCATATACGATAACATAAATACATAAACAATAGTTCTCTTACCCATCCTACATACATGATAATCTGACGGTAAGTTAAAAGTTAACTTATCATGACTCTCATGTTACATAGAAAGCACGAAACACGAGACATTGTAAATAAGGATTTCTAAATGTTAACACTTCATCACTAATAACTTAGAAACATGAATATACTATCTTAGAGCAAAATTACTATTTAACTCTCTATATGTGGAAAATGATCATTTTATCCATAATTTAAGGATTTTGCATCCTAACTCTAAAACTCACCAAAATTTACATTCCTTATGTAAATTTTATTCTAAATTTAAATATCTAGTTAGAAAAAGTTAAAACACATCACAACTATCACAAACACACTAAGTTTGAAACCTTCAAAGGCAAAAGCACTTTGATTTTTGTTGCAATTTTATCAATCTCATTCCTCATGCTTAAAATCGAAACATTGAAACATGGATGATCACATCCTATGTTTAAACATATCCAAGATCAAACAATAAGACTCACTTTACAAAAATGACAAAAATGTTTTTAAAATAAAGCTATGAGCTTTAACTAAAAACATAACATTTGATTCCCAAGGGTTTTTTTTTTCTCTCTTTTTAAAACATTTCCAAGAACTCTAAAAGTTCAAAAATAACTTCCGATACATTCCTAACATATTCATAAGAAATATAATATTTTGAATAATCAAGTAAAAATCACCAAAAGTAACAAAATTCATCTAGAAGTACTCAGCTTCAACACTTCATCAAAAACAAATTTTCTCGTAGTTTGGTTTTGATCAAACCACTTGATCCAACACATACCATGACAAACATCATAAACCAACAACATCCTATAGTTTAAAAGCATGTCCTAAATTATATCCAAGTATTAAACTTAAGATCACATGGTTATATTTGCATCAAAACAACCACATACTCGAAAACGTCAAATGTGTAACCTAACTAAGTCTCTTTATGCATAAAAAATATAGCTTTACAACCGACATAAAAAATAGTTTAAAATAACATCCTAAAATGTAGATCAAAGACTTCAAATATTATATAAAAATATCAAAGACATTGGAGCATGATTTTACCACAAAAGATCCAAACTTTCACAAAACAAAAATTGATTTACTCCTTCCAGTTTCCAACTTTTCAGATCTAAGAAAAACTTTCATCAAAAGCTTATGACATGTAATGAATCATCATAAAATGTTCATATAAACATGTTAACTACAGTCCATTAAAATTTCGGACCAAAAAATTTCCAATAGCTTCGTCAAAAATATCAAAATAACAAGCACGGCTAGTTAACCACTTTGAATGACCTTTTTGACTTTAAAACAACTTTTGACCAAACAAATGGCCATTAAACTCAACACAAAAGATATCCAAAGAAACTAGACTTAAGGTGGAACAATTCTTGTGAAGGGAACATCATGAGAAAATATTTACAAAAGTTGAAAACATGGTGTGCAAAGTAATTCAGGAAAACTGTCAGAGAACCTTGAGGTTTCTCTCCAAGAAAAGTGTTGGAAAGGGATGAAATGAAAGGGGAACGGACTCGATGCCTTCTTAAAAAACTGAGGGGTGATGAGAGGGTAGTGAATGACTTTGAGTGAGGGTTGTGTCAGCCCAAAACAATGGGCAAAACCAGCCCATGGTATTGTTGTCTAGAGCTATCATGTGAGACTTGGTGAGTGAGATGATTTTAGCCTTAAATCAAGTACAAGTTGAGGCTATTTTGGACAAAGTTTGGTCAACCTTGGACAGGGTGAAACTTCCTCTACAATCCTTACAAAATTAGCTCAATTTCATGGGCTTTAATCGAGTTGGCCTAAATTTGGAGTTTAAAGAGGGTTTAGCTAGGCTTTGGGTTGCTATAAAGCTCAAGTCAATTTTTCTTGACTCAATAAAATTCTCTAAGGTTTAAAAGATTGAATAATAATGTCATAACATGAATTTTACTAGTTAATAGCATCCGAAAGTGATTTAATCAAGTGAGTAAACACCAAGCTAAGGTTGGTTTGGATTCAAAGATGAGATGAAATTTTAAAAATGAAAGTTAAATAAAATATTTTAGAATATTATTTTTTAATATTATTTTGTTTTGGATTTGGAAAGATTGAATTGGGATTTGAAAAAATTGAATTGTTTATTATATTTTGAGTAAAAATTTGATAAAGTTGTAATGATAAGATGAGATGAAACACTTTACGAATCCAAATGGGGCAGCTAAAAATCATATCTATTTATACTTTGGAAACAAGTTTGGGGTTTGGGGAACCATTTAGGGTTTCGGTTTCAACCAAATTTTTGAAGTTTTAATTAGATTTTAAGTATTTAGGATTTCAGTAGGTTTGAAACCCTATTTGTTTGGTACAAAATGGATAGTTAGGTCGAATAGTGTTTTACTTAAGTAGCATGATCTCAATGCTTGATTTCCTTCATATTTCCATCTCTTGGTTCTCTTGATTTCTCTTGGTGTCAAGTGTCTATTACTATTCAACAAGTGTGGCTAAAATGTTGCCAAGTATCCAAATAAAACTTTTGTAACCAAATTTGGACTTTCCATACTATGATTTTGAAAACATTGTATTTGGTGCTATCATCGAGGTTACTATTAACTCCAAAAAAAGTGAAAATAAATTTTGTAATGAAAAATCCTAAATATACATACTAACCTTAGGATATGAATCGTTTATTAGCTTACCTATTGTTCACCTGGACATCTTTGCTTCCTTCTGGGTTTGCTTGCATTGCGTATCATCAGCATAAAAAAAAGAAAAAAGGAAAAATGAAGGAAAAAGGGTAGGAGCCTAGGTAATAAACTTCAATCCTACGTTTTGGGATCCTCAAATAATTCAACGGTGAATTAAAACACTGATTAAAAACGCGTAAATGTTTTATTTTAAATAAAACACTTTAAATAAAACACCACGATGAATTAAGGTAGAATATTATTTTATAAACTAAAATTTATAAAATAATATTTCCTCATCATTATATAAAATGATAAAGTACCGTTAATTAATCGAAGATGATAAAACTAATTAATTTAAATAAGAGTTTTCAACGTAAAATTAAGCATCTTAATATTTTAAAACAACTAAAATATTTAATCTAAGTAATTATCCACAATTATAATATTTTCAGAGCTCATTAAATTATTATAATTGTGCTACTTTAAAAACAAGCTTATCTAATACTTTGAAATTCGATGGATAAAATTCGGGAAAACGCCATCGAGGTACAATGCTTAAGATAAAACTGTTCATGATTTTACAGCTGTCGGTGAAGAACAAATTACGTGATTTACGGAAAAGATAATCTATACGCGTGATTCCAGATGAGGGTAAAGACGAGAGAGATGTGATTGCTGTCGGGAAAGAATCCAAAACTGATTATTTTAGCGGGCTGTTACAATAGGTATCCAGCGTATAGTACCTTCTGGTCTTTAATGCAACCACATATCTCGTAAGTCCGTTCGAGATCATTAATCCACTTCTCCGCCCTTAAGGGCCCTTCATTACCAAAAAAGTTTGGCTAATGGTGGATCAGGAACTTCTCATATAAACAACCCCTAATTTCGAGTCTAGGTCCATGCACTTGCTGCTGTTGCTGATGTCTAAGCACGTCAGTCAGCAAATGTACAACTTCACCTGATCCTCTATCCATCAGGGGATTCTGATTCTCTTGATTGATATCCCTTCCAG
Organism: Carya cathayensis; assembly: GCA_011037825.1. NCBI lineage: Eukaryota > Viridiplantae > Streptophyta > Magnoliopsida > Fagales > Juglandaceae > Carya > Carya cathayensis. Next base: position 618,063 of record QGSO01000316.1, on the reverse strand, counting down.
GGTTTTAAGGTATCCTATTGCGATTCATGTGCCACTTCCTAAAACACACGGGCATGGGTATCAAAACCACATACTTGCTCTTATACTTCAAGAAATTCAAACCAAACAGAGACTAAAATTTCAAGCCTAATATTTGGTGCAATTCCTATAAATATATAGTTTTAATATCCAAAGACGTATTGCTCTAACACCACCCTGTGACGTTCCCAGATTCTGTTTGAGATTGGACGGACATTTGTAGTATTGGGACATGCAACACAAGGTTATCTACTCCCATTCATAACAGTTAAAAATACAATGCACCTAGCATGCATAATACATAAAACCAAATAAAATCTGGACAATATGCAATGCCCCCAGATTCATAGACAGTTAAAGATGTAATGCACTTAGCATATATCTAATAGTATGCAATATTCACAGTGGATACTTTTTTTTAGCAATACTATGCACCAAACTAATAACATCCCAAATAATTATGCAACATCATACATAAAACGTGAGAGTGATACATATCTATGATTACAACACAAGTCCAAAACATCTGTAATCTCAAAGGTACGAGAGACAGCTCCATAAGTACATGCATAAAATAACTACTGGGGTAGTCCATCTAGTAACTCGTGTAATTCGACTAACGATGCCAAAATATTATCTATAAATCTTATCATGGAGGCTACGATCTCAGCGTCGTGTTTACGTCACTTCTGCGTCGCCTAATCAACTATCTCCATTCGATCAAAGTCTGTTGGAGTTCCTGATCCTGGCACATCACCTACCATTCAAAGGGGTATAATAGTTGGGACTACTACAGTGAGATTTGAGTACAAATTTCAACAAGTTAACAGATAACTTAACATACAGGTTAAAAAAGCATGCATAGTAGTAAAAGCATGAATGCATACATGATCATAAGTAAGCTTAACATGACTTGATATTTAATATGGCATAAATTGACATGACTTGAATTTGAGCATACACTGAATTGAAACTGAACTTGAATAATATGAGCTTGAACATGAAAAACATGAACTTAGAATATTGTTCAATAAATAAGCATGATTAATAATGTGATCATGAACTTCAACTGAAATTGAACATGAATGTAAACATGAACTGAACTTGAACATGACTTGAACTTGAACATGAATTGAATGTGAACTTTAGCTTGAATTGAACATGAATTTTGTCAATCAAAATGAATTCACCAATTGTTTCTTTAGGAATAATAAACAATTAGAATGATTCCACTTAATATATTCCATTAGAAATATTTAGACAATCGGAATGATTAAACTATGAGTATTTTAAATGATATGCCCTAACAATCAAAATGATTACACTAGGAGTATCTAGTAAAATTTTGACAATTAAAATGATTACGCCAGAAGTACCTCGCTGAATTATCAATAGAGATATTGGAACAATCATAGTGATTATGTCATGAGTATCCTAAGCATGACTGACTGAGAAAAATAGTGTTTTCAAGATACACTCCGTACTCGAGACATGAAATATAATGACAGATGACATGACATATGTAACGTGACATATATGTAGATGAATAACATGACATAACATAAAACAGATAACATTACGTGACGTAATGTGTAGCATTTCATGAAATGGCATAACATTTAATAGATAACATTTCATGACATGGCATAATATAATAGATAACATTACATGACAGAATAAATTGTATAACACATAAATATTATGAGATAAAACATATCCGTAACAGATAAATATTTTGTGACAAAATATTATGTGTAACAAATAAACATGTAGTGACATGGCATATACGATAACATAAATACATAAACAATAGTTCTCTTACCCATCCTACATACATGATAATCTGACGGTAAGTTAAAAGTTAACTTATCATGACTCTCATGTTACATAGAAAGCACGAAACACGAGACATTGTAAATAAGGATTTCTAAATGTTAACACTTCATCACTAATAACTTAGAAACATGAATATACTATCTTAGAGCAAAATTACTATTTAACTCTCTATATGTGGAAAATGATCATTTTATCCATAATTTAAGGATTTTGCATCCTAACTCTAAAACTCACCAAAATTTACATTCCTTATGTAAATTTTATTCTAAATTTAAATATCTAGTTAGAAAAAGTTAAAACACATCACAACTATCACAAACACACTAAGTTTGAAACCTTCAAAGGCAAAAGCACTTTGATTTTTGTTGCAATTTTATCAATCTCATTCCTCATGCTTAAAATCGAAACATTGAAACATGGATGATCACATCCTATGTTTAAACATATCCAAGATCAAACAATAAGACTCACTTTACAAAAATGACAAAAATGTTTTTAAAATAAAGCTATGAGCTTTAACTAAAAACATAACATTTGATTCCCAAGGGTTTTTTTTTTCTCTCTTTTTAAAACATTTCCAAGAACTCTAAAAGTTCAAAAATAACTTCCGATACATTCCTAACATATTCATAAGAAATATAATATTTTGAATAATCAAGTAAAAATCACCAAAAGTAACAAAATTCATCTAGAAGTACTCAGCTTCAACACTTCATCAAAAACAAATTTTCTCGTAGTTTGGTTTTGATCAAACCACTTGATCCAACACATACCATGACAAACATCATAAACCAACAACATCCTATAGTTTAAAAGCATGTCCTAAATTATATCCAAGTATTAAACTTAAGATCACATGGTTATATTTGCATCAAAACAACCACATACTCGAAAACGTCAAATGTGTAACCTAACTAAGTCTCTTTATGCATAAAAAATATAGCTTTACAACCGACATAAAAAATAGTTTAAAATAACATCCTAAAATGTAGATCAAAGACTTCAAATATTATATAAAAATATCAAAGACATTGGAGCATGATTTTACCACAAAAGATCCAAACTTTCACAAAACAAAAATTGATTTACTCCTTCCAGTTTCCAACTTTTCAGATCTAAGAAAAACTTTCATCAAAAGCTTATGACATGTAATGAATCATCATAAAATGTTCATATAAACATGTTAACTACAGTCCATTAAAATTTCGGACCAAAAAATTTCCAATAGCTTCGTCAAAAATATCAAAATAACAAGCACGGCTAGTTAACCACTTTGAATGACCTTTTTGACTTTAAAACAACTTTTGACCAAACAAATGGCCATTAAACTCAACACAAAAGATATCCAAAGAAACTAGACTTAAGGTGGAACAATTCTTGTGAAGGGAACATCATGAGAAAATATTTACAAAAGTTGAAAACATGGTGTGCAAAGTAATTCAGGAAAACTGTCAGAGAACCTTGAGGTTTCTCTCCAAGAAAAGTGTTGGAAAGGGATGAAATGAAAGGGGAACGGACTCGATGCCTTCTTAAAAAACTGAGGGGTGATGAGAGGGTAGTGAATGACTTTGAGTGAGGGTTGTGTCAGCCCAAAACAATGGGCAAAACCAGCCCATGGTATTGTTGTCTAGAGCTATCATGTGAGACTTGGTGAGTGAGATGATTTTAGCCTTAAATCAAGTACAAGTTGAGGCTATTTTGGACAAAGTTTGGTCAACCTTGGACAGGGTGAAACTTCCTCTACAATCCTTACAAAATTAGCTCAATTTCATGGGCTTTAATCGAGTTGGCCTAAATTTGGAGTTTAAAGAGGGTTTAGCTAGGCTTTGGGTTGCTATAAAGCTCAAGTCAATTTTTCTTGACTCAATAAAATTCTCTAAGGTTTAAAAGATTGAATAATAATGTCATAACATGAATTTTACTAGTTAATAGCATCCGAAAGTGATTTAATCAAGTGAGTAAACACCAAGCTAAGGTTGGTTTGGATTCAAAGATGAGATGAGAAGCTTTTAAAAGATGAAAGTTAAATAAAATATTATTAGAATATTATTTTTTAATATTATTGTTGTTTTGAGATTTGAAAATTTTAAATTGTTTATTATATTTTGAGTAAAAATTTAGAAAAGTTGTAAAGATGAGATGAAATTCTTTCTGAATCGAAATGGGGCAGCTAAAAATCATATCTATTTATACTTTGGAAACAAGTTTGGGGTTTGGGGAACCATTTAGGGTTTCGGTTTCAACCAAATTTTTGAAGTTTTAATTAGATTTTAAGTATTTAGGATTTCAGTAGGTTTGAAACCCTATTTGTTTGGTACAAAATGGATAGTTAGGTCGAATAGTGTTTTACTTAAGTAGCATGATCTCAATGCTTGATTTCCTTCATATTTCCATCTCTTGGTTCTCTTGATTTCTCTTGGTGTCAAGTGTCTATTACTATTCAACAAGTGTGGCTAAAATGTTGCCAAGTATCCAAATAAAACTTTTGTAACCAAATTTGGACTTTCCATACTATGATTTTGAAAACATTGTATTTGGTGCTATCATCGAGGTTACTATTAACTCCAAAAAAAGTGAAAATAAATTTTGTAATGAAAAATCCTAAATATACATACTAACCTTAGGATATGAATCGTTTATTAGCTTACCTATTGTTCACCTGGACATCTTTGCTTCCTTCTGGGTTTGCTTGCATTGCGTATCATCAGCATTGTGACGCCCCCAAATTCCGCTTGGGATTGAACGGACATTTGAAGCGTCGAGACATGCAACACAAGGTTACCTGCCCCCGTTCATGACATATAAGATGCAATGTTCCTAACATGCATCTAGCATTGGAATGTTCACTTCGGCTAGTGCTTGGGAGATCATTCATGTGAAGTTTGAAAAGGTACCTAGTATGGGCTGGGTATGGCATGGATTATTACCAAAAAAAATTTCAGTATGTGTATGGAAGGCCAAGTATAATTGTTTGCCACTGGATAACAATATTTAGGTAGTGGGTATTAACCTTGCTTCTAAGTGAATGTTGTGATCTAGGTCACTGTGAGACACGAGATCATGTTTTATGCGTGGGTGAATTTGCTAAGAAATTATGGGGAATTATGGAGACTGCACTGGGGTTGCCGACAGTGCAACATTCTTCATGGTGGTCAAGGCTAATGCATTGGTTTGCTTTTGCTTAGAAGTCTACCTGAAGGGGATTTCTTATTGGTATCTTACCAAGTTTGATTTTCTAGAAGCTATGGACTCGTAGATGCAAGGTGCGCATGGAGGGGCATCTTGATTCAGTTGAGACTATTGGGCGTGTAGTGAAGGCCTGGCTTTGTTCTTTGTCCGAGAGACTAGTTTAAGGAGGTGCCTCTAATATAGACGCTGAGATTGTAGCTACTTTGGATGTTAACGTACCAGTATCTAAATCGTGCAAATCTCAGATTGTTCAATGGAGGAAGCCAAAGGAAGACTGGGTGAAGCTGAATATGGATAGTAGTTACAGGGGTAAGCCAGGTAGCATTGGTGGGGGGGGGGGTGATTCGAGACTGTGGTGGACAGTTTTTGGTTGCCTTTTCGCATAATTTTGGCCATGGTACTGATAATGAAGCAGAGTTTAGAGCACTTTTGGAACATATAAAACTATGTAAGGAAAAGGTTTTTCCCAAGTTGAAATAGAATGTGATTCAAAAGTAGTGGTGGATTGGATTAATTCCAAGAGTTGTACGGTTTGGTACTTATGGCATTTTTGGGAAGAATTTTTGGAAGTTTCTTCAGATTTTTCCATTTCTATTTCTCACCAATCTAGAGAAGGAAATAAGATTACTTATGTGTTGACTCGATGTGAAGAGGAAGGTTGAACTAGAAGGTTTGAAGATTATGATCTGCTTCCTACAGAGTTGAGAGGTTTTTTACGTTTTGAAAGGTTGGGTTTACCTTATATTCATTAGTAATGTAATTCATTTTATTGTGATTAAAAATAAAGGATCAGTATTTCGATTTGTTAGGCATGTTGGATTGTTTTATTTTGGTTTGTGGGGTTTTGTTTTTTTTGGTTGACAGGATGGTTTTATTGTTTATATGTAAATCCCATAAAGTCAGTTTGTAACCACCTTATTTCTGCACCATAAGTGGGAGTTTTTAATAAAATTAGGACATGTGGCCCTGATTATTTTAAAAAAAAAAAAAGTTAGAAGCTAACTTACAGTGATTATTGCATGAAGAATTAAAAGCACAAAATAAGAGAAACTGTAAGTAGAAATTTCTAAATGTTAACACTTCATCACTAATAACTTAGAAACATGAATATACTATCTTAGAGCAAAATTACTATTTAACTCTCTATATGTGGAAAATGATCATTTTATCCATAATTTAAGGATTTTGCATCCTAACTCTAAAACTCACCAAAATTTACATTCCTTATGTAAATTTTATTCTAAATTTAAATATCTAGTTAGAAAAAGTTAAAACACATCACAACTATCACAAACACACTAAGTTTGAAACCTTCAAAGGCAAAAGCACTTTGATTTTTGTTGCAATTTTATCAATCTCATTCCTCATGCTTAAAATCGAAACATTGAAACATGGATGATCACATCCTATGTTTAAACATATCCAAGATCAAACAATAAGACTCACTTTACAAAAATGACAAAAATGTTTTTAAAATAAAGCTATGAGCTTTAACTAAAAACATAACATTTGATTCCCAAGGGTTTTTTTTTTCTCTCTTTTTAAAACATTTCCAAGAACTCTAAAAGTTCAAAAATAACTTCCGATACATTCCTAACATATTCATAACATGTTCCTAAAAACTATCATGCTATGAATCATCAAGCCAAAACACAAAAATCAATCTTAAAGCATTCGGTCTTAACATTGTCACCAAAATTCGTTTTGATCAAACCATTTGATCTAAAATATTTTATGAAATAAATCACAAATCAAAAAAATCATATGGATAAAAAGTAAGGACTAGAATAGATCCAAGCATCAAATTCACATCAAAACATCAATCTACCAAGAAGCCTCAAATACATGACCCATTTGAACCTTTTCATGTATAAAAAATCATATCTTTAAACTAAACACTATAAATCATTAAACTAAATATAAAACTCATTTAAATCGAAGTCTTAGGAACATCATATACAAATATTAAAGCCATTGGAGTATGTTTTGACAACAAAAGATTCAAGCATGCAACAAAAGACCTATCCAAATTTGGAGCATGTTTTCAACTTTTTTTTATCTAAGTAAAACTCTCATCAAATACTTATAACATACAACAAGTATCATAAAACCTGTATATTAGCAAGTTACCTATACTTCATAAAAAAAATCAAACCAAGACCTAGGCAATAACTTGGTCAAAATCATCAAAAAATCACACACTACCCAAATTATTGCTCAGAATGACCTCTTCATGCTTAAAGCAAATTTTTACCCCTCAAATGACCACAAACATTAACGCAAAACAAATCAACAGGAACTAGACATGAAGGGGGACAATTTTGTGAAGAATACTTTGTAAGAAACTACTTAAAACAACTTCATACAAATCTAGCAAAGCAAGCCAGAAAATCTGTCCAAGAGCTTCTTTGGTTTTTACTCCAAGAAAAGGCTCGAAAAGTGACCAAATGCAAGAGGAATGGAAATAGACAACCTTTAAACATTTGGAGAGGTGATAGGAGGGATGTGAAGGACACTTCAATTAAGTTAGTGTTAGCCAAAACCAGGGGCAAAACAACCGATGGTTTTATGCCACATCTACCGTGTGAGAATGAGGGGTGAGATGGCTCTTGGCCTTCTCATCAAGCACTATTGGGGCTGCTTTGGGTAGTGGTAGGACTAACATGGTAGGGGAAAACTTCATCCACAAGTCTTTCCTTGGTGGCTTTCATTTAGGATTTCAATGGGGTTTGGGTTGCTATCAAACCAAATCGAATTTTCTTGCTCAATAAACATTTCTAACGTTTAAAAGAATATGAATAATATGTCATAACATGAATTTTATGGTTATAGCATGATAGAGTAGATTTAATCAAGTGATTAAATCACTCAAGCTAAAACTGGGTTCATCTTGGGTTTGGAGGCAAACTTTGGGGTTTAGGGAAACCATCTAGGTACTAACACAGATTTTTATAAGTGTTGCCCGTGTGTTTCATTTCCTGAATGTGCTTTGCTTTTTATGCATGTGTTTTCTGCACTTTCTGCTGCTTTTTTTGTGTTGCTGTCCGTTGGTTTGAGCTGCTTTGCCGAGTGACTTTCTGCTTTCTGCATGCTGTTTCTATTTTCTGCATGTGCCTCTTGTTTCTATCCGTGTGATGCATATGCTCCAGCTGTGAGCTTCACTTTCTGCATGTGCCTTCTATCCTCTGCATTGAATTATTTTCTGCAACTTTCTGCCTGAGTTTCTGCTGCTGTCTGAGTGTGAGTGGTTTTTCTGCATGTGTTTTGCTCGAGTTCCAGCCGTGTGAGTGTTTCACTTCATTTATTTCTTTCACTTGCTTTTATCTTCATAGAATTTTTCAGCTATGTAGGCAATGGCTTCACTCCTAGACACCGACCAAGATTCAACTATAAGTTTTACGTAAGCATTAGTCGGCCCCATATCAAAATGCATGCATCTAAGTTTAATTAGGGGTAATATATTGTTTCGCATGTCAAAGAAAATTAATTCACATTATCTAACTAATACTCTTATTTTAACTCATAAAGCACTTTTACTCAAGATATTTAAGAGTATTAATGTCACATAATTGACCATTTATCAACTTCCTGAAATACACGGGCACTTGTATCAAAACCACATACTAACACTTATACTCAAGAAATTCAAGCTTAACACAGTAAAATTTCAATCCTAATATTTTGTGCAATTCATAGCAACATGTGGTTTTAACCTAGAGATGTCTTGCTCTAATACCATTCTGTGTCACCCCCAAATTCTACATGGGATCTGATGGACTTTGAAGCGTTGAGACATGTAACACAAGGTTACTTGTCCCTGTTCATGAATATTAAAGATGGAATACACATAGCATATATTTAGTAATATGCAATATTCACAGCGGATAAATGTTTTTTAGTAATACTATGCACCAAATGAGATATATCCCAAAAACTTTAAAACATATTACTTTACCATTAAATTGTTATACATTCATGATTACAACATAAGTCAAATAGATTTGTAATCACAGAAGTGCAGGAGACAGAGTTCCTGGATCACCTATTAGGGATGCCATAATACTACCTATAACTTGGAGCAAGGAGGCTATAACCTCCACATCATGCCTGGGCTACCTAATCAATCATCTTCAGTTGGTTAGTGTCCGTTGCATCTACTGGTCTTAACACATCTTCTACCTCTAAAATGGTAGTTGGGGACAACCACGATGAGATTTTAGATAAAATCTCAGCAAGTTAACAAAGAACTTAACAAACAATTTAAAGATGCATGCATGATAGTAAAAGCATGAATGCGTAATATGGACTGAACTTGAAACTAAACTAAAACTAAACTTGACGTGAAATGAACTTGAGCATCAACTAAACGTGAAATAACATAAGTTTGAACTTGAAATAACACAAGTTTGAACTTGAAATACATGAATTTGGAATCTTGTTCAATGATTAAACATGATTAATAAACGTGAACATATGGGTGCTATACGGTTCCCTTTGAGCTATGTGTCCTTGCTGACATCACAATACAGGTACCTGCACATGCTTTGGAAAATGTAAGTTATATATCCTGTGACATGTATCTACACTACCACAAGAACGTATAACATGAAATTCAATGTGTGGGAGGTGCCATCGGTGTTAGTGCCTAACTTCTCTCCAGTGACCAGTTAATTAAACTCTATTTGAAGTCTGTTGATGGTACTTAGTCAACCTAGTGGATTTTACATTAATTTAGACACTATAGCTTGAACAAAGGAGTTCTACTAAGTTATTATCTCATCCAAGCACTTAGGGTGGTGATAAACTTAAACAGACTTCACTTGATATGGAAAATCTATTTCCATGATACACTTTGTACTCAAGACGTGACGTAATATGAAACGAAATCATAGATGTCCTGACGTAATGTAACGTGACATATACATGAAATGAATAACATGGTATAATCATGAAACAGGCAAACATTTCATGCCATGGCATAATGCATAACAGATAAACATTTTGTGACATAATAAAGTGTGTAATAGATTTTGTGATAAAAAAAGGATAACAAATAAGCATTTCATAATATAATAAAATCTGTAACAAATAAACATATCGTGATAGAACATAATATGTAACAGATAAAAATTTCATGACAGAACAGAATGTGTAATACATAAGAATTTTGTGATGTGAGAAAATGTGTAACAAACATACATGAAGTGACAAGCCATAGCATGACATATGTAATAACATAAGAACATATACAGTTGTTCTCTTACCAACACATATGCTTAAGCAGTCATAATTTTTCTTTGTGTACCAAAATTTATGGCTTGAAGACGGATGGGATATAACACATTTAGTTGAGTTGGTGGGTGTAGAAAAGGCTGATGAAATTACTCGTCTCATTGTTGCGAGTAAAGGAGGTGTGGATATATTAATCTGGATGCCAAATAAGAATGGAATGTTCACTTCGGCTAGTGCTTGGGAGATCATTCATGTGAAGTTTGAAAAGGTACCTAGTATGGGCTGGGTATGGCATGGATTATTACCAAAAAAAATTTCAGTATGTGTATGGAAGGCCAAGTATAATTGTTTGCCACTGGATAACAATATTTAGGTAGTGGGTATTAACCTTGCTTCTAAGTGAATGTTGTGATCTAGGTCACTGTGAGACACGAGATCATGTTTTATGCGTGGGTGAATTTGCTAAGAAATTATGGGGAATTATGGAGACTGCACTGGGGTTGCCGACAGTGCAACATTCTTCATGGTGGTCAAGGCTAATGCATTGGTTTGCTTTTGCTTAGAAGTCTACCTGAAGGGGATTTCTTATTGGTATCTTACCAAGTTTGATTTTCTAGAAGCTATGGACTCGTAGATGCAAGGTGCGCATGGAGGGGCATCTTGATTCAGTTGAGACTATTGGGCGTGTAGTGAAGGCCTGGCTTTGTTCTTTGTCCGAGAGACTAGTTTAAGGAGGTGCCTCTAATATAGACGCTGAGATTGTAGCTACTTTGGATGTTAACGTACCAGTATCTAAATCGTGCAAATCTCAGATTGTTCAATGGAGGAAGCCAAAGGAAGACTGGGTGAAGCTGAATATGGATAGTAGTTACAGGGGTAAGCCAGGTAGCATTGGTGGGGGGGGGGTGATTCGAGACTGTGGTGGACAGTTTTTGGTTGCCTTTTCGCATAATTTTGGCCATGGTACTGATAATGAAGCAGAGTTTAGAGCACTTTTGGAACATATAAAACTATGTAAGGAAAAGGTTTTTCCCAAGTTGAAATAGAATGTGATTCAAAAGTAGTGGTGGATTGGATTAATTCCAAGAGTTGTACGGTTTGGTACTTATGGCATTTTTGGGAAGAATTTTTGGAAGTTTCTTCAGATTTTTCCATTTCTATTTCTCACCAATCTAGAGAAGGAAATAAGATTACTTATGTGTTGACTCGATGTGAAGAGGAAGGTTGAACTAGAAGGTTTGAAGATTATGATCTGCTTCCTACAGAGTTGAGAGGTTTTTTACGTTTTGAAAGGTTGGGTTTACCTTATATTCATTAGTAATGTAATTCATTTTATTGTGATTAAAAATAAAGGATCAGTATTTCGATTTGTTAGGCATGTTGGATTGTTTTATTTTGGTTTGTGGGGTTTTGTTTTTTTTGGTTGACAGGATGGTTTTATTGTTTATATGTAAATCCCATAAAGTCAGTTTGTAACCACCTTATTTCTGCACCATAAGTGGGAGTTTTTAATAAAATTAGGACATGTGGCCCTGATTATTTTAAAAAAAAAAAAAGTTAGAAGCTAACTTACAGTGATTATTGCATGAAGAATTAAAAGCACAAAATAAGAGAAACTGTAAGTAGAAATTTCTAAATGTTAGAAACTCCACACTAATAGTTTAGAAACATTAAAAAAAAAATTCCAAACTTAGTATAAATTACCATTTGACCCCTCTACATATGGCAAAAAGATCATTTTACTCCTAACTTAATGATTTTACATCCTAAGTCCAAAACTCACCAAAATTTATATTCCTCATTTAAATTTTATCCTAAATCCATAAATCTAATTAGAAAATTTTAAAACACATCACATTTATGTCAAACATGCCTAGGCCAAAACATACACAGACAAAATCTCTTGATTTTTGCTGCAATCCTATCAAACCTCATTTTTCATGCCTAACCAAAATATTGTAGCATACAAAATCATATCCTATGCTCAAATAACATACTACAAGAGCCAACAACACTCACTTCACAAAAACCACAAATCTTTTCAATACAAAACTTCATGTTTTTAACCTTAAGCACAACCCTTGATTCTCAAGATTTTATCTCATTTCAAAACAACTCCAAGAACTCCAAAAGTTCAATAAGATACTTCCAATACATTCATAACATGTTCCTAAAAACTATCATGCTATGAATCATCAAGCCAAAACACAAAAATCCATCTTAAAGCATTCGGTCTTAACATTGTCACCAAAATTGATTCTTATATGGTTTCGTCTTGATCAAACCATTTGATCTAAAATATTTTATGAAATAAATCACAAATCAAAAACATCATATGGATAAAAAGTAAGGACTAGAATAGATCCAAGCATCAAATTCAAGATCATATGGCCAAATTCACATCAAAACATCAATCTACCAAGAAGCCTCAAATACATGACCTATTTGAACCTTTTCATGTATAAAAAATCATATCTTTAAACTAAACACTATAAATCATTAAACTAAATATAAAACTCATTTAAATCAAGTCTTAGGAACATCATAGATAAATATTAAAGCCATTGCAGTATGTTTTCACAACAAAAGACCTATCCAAATTTGGAGCATGTTTTCAACTTTTTTATATCTAGGTACTCATCAAATACTTATAACATGCAACAAGTATCATAAAACCTGTATATTAGCAAGTTACCAATACTTCATAAAAAAAATCAAACCAAGACCTAGGCAATAACTTGGTCAAAATCATCAAAATATCACACACTACCCAAATTATTGCTCAGAATGACCTTGATTGAGCTGAGATATTGCATATTTTAACTATTTAAAACCAATGTATTTTAAATTCCTCGTGACATTATTATTGGTTTTAGATGGAAAATTGGTTAATAAGCATAAATACAAGTTGTGATTTTTAATTGATTGATATCATGTTTATGCTTAATTTTATAACTATGATATAATTGGGCAATATCTCTTCATATATATAACATATTTTTAAGTCATTAGATGGGGACGTGTGAGTGAAAGAAGAAGGAGTTGTGTTGTGTTGAAATGCTAAAGTCAAGTTTTATTATTTCGGCAGTTTTTTTTCTTTTGGTTGCAATGCTTTGTTGTTTTAGAGTTTTTATTAAGTGTGCTAAGAATTGCTCTAGAATTTTATTTCATTAAGTGTAATACTTTAAATTCTTGCAAGTGTGTTAGTTGATTTCATGGAGTAAAGAATTGTTCTAGAGTTCTCATTAAGTGTGCTACCTGAATTTATTGCAAGAAGGGTTCGGTTGAGAGCTTTTATTTTTTATTTTTCTGAAACATCATACGTGGGGAGTAGAGGAGTTGTTCTAGAGTTTTCATTAAAGGTTTGGAGATTAATTTTCAAGAGTGTTACGTGAGAAGTTGGTTCTTTTTGTTTCGGATTTCAATTGAATGGTGAAGGGGAGTTTTCGTCCAGACTTTTCATTCTCTATTTTTATTTAACTTCAGTTTAAAGTTTATAGAATACTTTTGAGATTTTTGGCTTAGAAGTTTGGGCAATTTATTTTCTGTTTACTTATTTCGTGTTATTTATTTTTCTCACTTCTTTAATCTTTCATTTCTTTGAGCATTTTCAATTTTCAGTTTGTGTTTTATCAATTACTTTCTAATCTAGTTTAATCTTAGCTTAGTTTTATTAATTTCTTAGTTCAATTGCATATTAGATTGATTAAAGTTTAAATAGGACTTAAATAATTTCAGTATCATTGTTTAATTGTTAGATTAATTAAGATTGTTCAGTTAGTTGACTCTTTGATTAATAATTTCAATTTGTTAGTCTTTTACATTTCATTTCGACACTCAAAAATCTAAAAATATGAATCTAGTCCATGACTAGTAACCTCTTCCATCCATTGCACATACCATCTGTTTGTTTTCTCTTTGTGAAGTTTTTACATTTTTCAACGAGTTTAATTTTAAGTAACTTTCCCTGAGGAGACGATCTAGGAATTTATTCCTAATTATTACACGACATCCTCCTGCACTTGGGATAGCCTTTGTGCTACTCATTTTTGAGTGAGTCAGACCTCTTCATGCTTAAAGCAAATTTTTACCCCTCAAATGACCACAAACATTAACGCAAAACAAATCAACAGGAACTAGACATGAAGGGGGACAATTTTGTGAAGAATACTTTGTAAGAAACTACTTAAAACAACTTCATACAAATCTAGCAAAGCAAGCCAGAAAATCTGTCCAAGAGCTTCTTTGGTTTTTNTTTTTATATTTATTTTTTTTCATTTCAATTTATGTTTGAGTGTTATTTTTATCTACTTATTTTCAGTTTAAATAAAATTCACATAGAATCTAAGACAAGATAATTTTTCGGTGGTTGTTTATAGATGCACACAAACATTAGTGGAAACACACAAAACATGATTAAAGGAGGAGCCGGTGCATGATTGAATAAAAAGAAAAGAAGTGAAAGCAAGAAGGGAATTATAGGCTGAATTTGTGCTGCTGTCTCCACCAAATGTTTGCACAATATTGATCATTGAAAAGTCATGAATGAAGGCTGTTTTGTCCAAGAGCTTCTTTGGTTTTTACTCCAAGAAAAGGCTCGAAAAGTGACCAAATGCAAGAGGAATGAAAATAGACAACCTTTAAACATTTGGAGAGGTGATAGGAGGGATGTGAAGGACACTTCAATTAAGATAGTGTTAGCCAAAACCAAGGGCAAAACAACCGATGGTTTTATGCCACATCTACCGTGTGAGAATGAGGGGTGAGATGGCTCTTGGCCTTCTCATCAAGCACTATTGGGGCTGCTTTGGGTAGTGGTAGGACTAACATGGTAGGGGAAAACTTCATCCACAAGTCTTTCCTTGGTGGCTTTCATTTAGGATTTCAATGGGGTTTGGGTTGCTATCAAACCCAAATCGAATTTGTCTTGGCCCAATAAACTTTCAACGTTTAAAAGAATAAATAATGATGTAATAACATGAATTTTAGTGGTTGATAGCATATTAGAGTAATTTAATCAAGTGATTAAATACTAAGCTAAAACTGGGTTCATCTTGGGTTTGGAGGCAAACTGTGGGGTTTAGGGAAACCATTTGGGGTTTCTATTTTCTCCAAACTTTTGGGGTTTCAATTGGATTCCCAAGTATTTAGGGTTTCTCTACGGTTGAAACACTCTTTAGTTTGGCACAAATTGGATGGTTGGATGGAATAGGGTTTTGCTTAGGTGGCATGATCACAAAACTTGATTTCCTTCACATTTTCCATCTCATGGATCATCTTTCCAAGTGTCCAAATAAAACTATTCTAACGTAATTTTGACATTCCACACTATGATTTTGAAAACACTAGTCTAGATACTAACACCAAGGTTACTATTCACTCCAAAAAAGGTGTAAATAAATTTTGTACTATAAAATTCTAAATAATCATACTAACCTCAAAGTACAAATCGTTTATCAAAATTCAACTCCGAAGTGCTTTGAAAAACTCAAAACATGTTTTCGAATAAGCGTTATTCTAGAAATTGAAAATTGTATCATTGTGCCATAAAATCCTAGATATTCATCTGTGACATCCCCAACCTCCACTTGGGATGGAATGGAGATTTAGAGTGTCCAAACATGTAACACAAGGTTACATACTTCTGTACATGATAGTTAATATGCAATGCATCCTATAAGTGCAACTAGCAAAATGCAATATTCACAACGGATTAAGGATGACTAAATAAGACCTGCTAGAATAACTAAAAACATCTCAATTCATTCATAATCATCATAAGTTCAAAGAAAATAGTAGCATAATCTTAGTACAGCTAATCATCATAAAAAGTCTCCAAAACTAGATCAACTGTTTCGTGCATTCTAGAGCATAAAGGGTTAGTGCTATAAACAGCAAGATGAGATTCAGTTTTTTCTCTAGGTCTGGCTCCTCCTTAATCAGTTGAATGCAGCGGTCCATCTAGTCCGTCCTCGTCGAGTCCTAACACAACTTCTATCATTCCAAGTAGAATGATAGTGGATCCACAAAGAGGTGAGATTTACTTGAAATCTCAGTAAGTTAAACAACCATGCATGATGAATCATAAACATGCAATGCATGAAATGCAGAAAAATTAGTGTATGTCTCCCATCCAAATTCCTCAACATTTTCAAAAAAGTAGGACATATTTTCTTACAGCGGACATTTTTCACTTCCATTGGCAAAAACATCATAACGTTTCATCATTATTAGCAATTCATTTTTTATCATATCATAATGTATGGTATCGTCATAGTTCCCTATATGCACTGTGAGTACTTGCTAGTGACCCTAGTACAACTCACGTTGAAACTACATTGTCTGCATACTCGTTCTCAATGCATTGGTAACATAACATCACATCATAACATATACACCCACTAGCCTTAGGTGTCATAACATTGACTTCACTCTGGCGTTCTTTAAAAAGAACCCATTCGAAGCCTGTTAACTATTCTTCATCACCCAGAGGTTTCCACTCCATTCTTAATCACTCCAGAATGGACAGAGGAGTTTCACTAGGATAATTCTCCATCCTAGCCTTTGGGGTGGTGACAAATTTTTTTTCATGCTATGTTTGAAAAATGTAGTTCATGAGTTGTGCATAGCAAACTTTCGTGTGAAAATGACATTTATATGCAATATGCTAAAAATGGTGAAAATATCACATGCCATGTATGTATGTATTGAATGTATCATATAACATGATAGTTTATGCTCAAAATGACAATTATAACATAAATGTGGCATTTATCAATAAATTATAAATAACTTATCAGGGTTTAAGTCAGAGGCCAACTTACAAACTTCCTAAGTTTGAAAGGTCATAGCTGTGACGCCCCCAAATCCCCACGCACGGACAAAGGGAAATCGAGACATCCGGATGGTGACAACACGGGTCACCATCCTATCGACGAGTGCCAAGTGTGTGCAAGCAACAAATGTGCACAAAGAGACACGCAGAGGATAGCAAAGTCCTAACTAAGTACCAGAATTTTTCTTAGTTTAATACAAAGCTGTTTAAAACATACATAATAAAATATTACGAACTACAAATATTATTCAAAGCCAAATACAAAGCATTAACTTCAACTCAAAACTCCGGCAGAGCCGCATCCTTGGGCTCAGCCTCCTCCTCCTCCTTGATCTCTGCATCAAAATCTACGGTTCCGAAAATGGTGCCGCAGGTAAGTAAAATCCAAACACCACTAGATAAAAACATATTAAAACTCAAACAATATGCATGAGAGAATGCCAATGCACAAAACCCATAAAACCATATTTTTCCACGCACGCCAAAAATCTCATTTGGCCCAAAAACATAACCTTTCCAAATATCACGCCAAAAGTCTCGTTTGGCCCATATCCAACTCAATCCATTAACCAATGAATCCGTATGCACCATGACCTCCCCTAGGGGTCATCCGCACACCCTGGCTCTTGTGCCAGACCGCGGGTAACGACCACGCGTATGACAACTAAACGAGCGATACCCAGTTCCGCGCCCCGTGCGTTCGTAGCCAAGCATCCTCTAGCCCTCGCAGCGAAGGGCCACGGAGTCGGTGCGTAGAGCGATGCCCAATTCCGCGCCCGGTGCTTTCGTAGCCAAGCATCCTCTAGCCCCAACTCCCGTCGTCGCTCAGCGACAACTCAGGGGTCGTCACTCAGTATATTACGCTCTCGAGTGACCAGAGGAGCTCCACCGAGATAATACCCCATCCCGGCTTGGGGTCGTGGTACACACGCACCTGAAAATCCATTTACGCCAATAAAACAGGATTTTTTTCTCCATTTAAATAAAATGCATGTGCATGCACCATGTAAATGCAATCTCAATGCACAACACAACCAACTAACCATAAATCAACAAACCATGCAACTCCGTCCTCAATCCATCCGACCCCCGACTCCTCGGACTCAGTCCGGAATCAACCAACCAGCAGATAAATATATATTGTATGAGCAAAATACATTTAAATTTAAAAGTAGAGTTTGGAAAATACTTACAGCGCTATACGGTATTTTTCGAAAGCTCGCGGCGTTACAAACGGCGGAGGAAAAGCAACGTAACAGTGTAATTTACACTGTTGCCGTGGGTAATAAATTACCCACTTTCGAACGGGGACAAAACAAGGCACGAAATTGATAGGGAAAGGTCTTGAGATGTTTATGAAGCTAAGGGAAACGAGTTTTGGCCGTGGGTGGTGGTGGAAATGGCGGTCGGAGGCCAAAAAGGGGCTGAACGGAGTTGAGCTGGTGGGAGCTGCTCCGGCAATGGATCGGGGCTGAAATTAGGTGGGTTAGGTCGGCAAGAGGTAGAGGAAGAAGCTGTGAAGAGATGGTGGCCGGAGGTAGTGCGACGGTGCCGGAATCGGTGAAAATCCGTGTGGCTTGGAGGAGCTCGTGGTGGCTAACGGTGGCTCGGATGGAGGTGAAACTTGGTGGGGATGTTCACCGGTGAGAGGGGAAGAAAACTGGGTGGGTGGTGTAGGCCACGCCGTCTGGGCTGTGAAACCAACCAACGACAGGGGAGAAAAATAGGGCAGGTGCCATGACTTCCAACCGTGCGTGGCGGCTAACGGCTGGTCCGATGGCTCTGAAAATTGGTGGGGACGATCTCTGGTGGGAGGGGAAGAGAATGGTGGGGGTGGTGCACTACACAGTGGCCGGACGGTGGAGAACCGGGCTGTCAAAGGGACGGTGACGGTAAGGAGAAAAGGAAGAAGAGTTGCGCGGGGAGAGAGAAACCGAGAAGGAAAGAAGAAGAAAAAGAAAGAAAGGAAAGAAAAGAAGAAAAAGAAAGAGGAAAAGGGAAAAAGAAAAAAGAGAAGAAAAGAAATGAGGGCCAATCCTCACTCCGGAAACCAAAAACAGATTCGCCGAAAACGATTTTGAAAACCGTAAAATGATTAAAATAAATTAAACACAACATCAAATAAATTAAAAACTAATTAAAATACATTAATTTAAAATAAATAAACCAATATATTAATTAAATTAAAACAACCCTTCAATGAAAACACACGTAAAAGCGGGTCATCACATCCTCCCCCCCTTAAAAAATAAATTTTGTCCTCGAAATTTGCAAGATCAAACACCAACTTGAAACAAGCCACATAATTCCACATAAAACCACTTGCAACCAAGATTAAGAAATGTACCGTCATTACTCAAACAAGTAGGGGTACTACTCCCTCATGTCCGCTACTCGCTCCCAAGAGAAATCTTCAGCTAACGGATCTCCCCATGCCACCTTAACCAAAGGTATCGTCTTGGACCTCAACTATTGCTCATTCCAATCCATGATCTGCAACGGAACAACCTCATAAGTAAGGTCCGGTTGCAACTGAATACTCTCTGGGTCGACAAAGCGCGGCTCTTGTTGACCAAAACTCTTCTTCAAAGATGACACGTGGAAGACATCGTGAATATCCCCAAAATAATCTGGCAAAGCAACTCTATAAGCAACGGACCCTATCTTCTCCAAAATCTGGAAAGGGCCGACATACTTCGGATCCAGTTTCCTCTTTTTACCAAAACGCTTAACTCCTCTCACGAGAGAGACTTTGAGATAAACCCAATCACCTTCTTCAAAAGATAACTCTCTCCTCCTGGTATCAGCGTAGCTTTTCTGACGACTCTGAGCTGCTGCCATTTTATCCCTGATGATCTGAACTTGGCTTAGCATCTCTTGAATTATTTCGGGTCCAATTATCTTACTCTCCCCGACTTCATCCCAACACAAAGGCGATCTGCACTTCCTCCCATAAAGAGCTTCATAAGGAGCCATCTGAATGGTCACATGGAAGCTATTATTATATGCAAACTCTATGAGCGGCAAGTGATTTTCCCAACTCCCTTGAAATTCCATGACACATGCTCGCAACATATCTTCAAGGGTCTGAATGGTGCGCTCCGATTTGCCGTCCGTCTGCGGGTGATATGCAGTACTGAACTTCAGCTTAGTACCCAATGCTGCCTGCAAACTTTTCCAAAACTGAGACGTGAACCTTGGGTCTCGATCCGACACTATACTCTTCGGTATGCCGTGCAACCACACTATCTCTTTCACATACAAGCGAGTCAACTTACCCAAGGAATCAGTATTACTAACAGGCAAGAAGTGAGCACTCTTTGTTAACCGATCAACAATCACCCAAACAGAATTTTTCCAACTAGGAGTCCTCGACAAGCCCACTACAAAATCCATCGTGATGTCGTCCCACTTCCATTCAGGAATAGGGAGGGGTTGGAGCATACCAGCAGGTCTTTGATGCTCGGCCTTGACTTGACGGCACGTGTGGCATTTCTCAACATACAAGGCAATATCCCTCTTCATTCCATCCCACCAATAATTTTTCTTCAAGTCCCGGTACATCTTCGTACTGCTGGGATGTACTGAATAAGGGGCCGCATGAGCTTCTGCCATGATCCGCTCCTTGAATTCTGAATCTTTGGGGACCACTCTACGATCTCGGAACTGAAGTATTCCATCTTTGTCCATACTATAGTGCAATGGCCCTCGAGATTTTCTGACTCTTTTTCTGATATCCAACAGCTCCGGATCTTTCCTTTGAAGAGTCTTCAATTCCTCAAAATCAGTTACCCGAATATCAAGAACTGAAGATAAAATCTCCTCTTGCTGTGAACTTTCAATAAGGAGTCTTCTCATCCCACAAAGCAAAGAATCCAATCCTGACGACTCGGCCTCATCTTCCAAATGCGATTTTCGGCTCAAAGCATCAGCAACTATATTTGCCTTCCCCGGATGGTACTTGATCTCGCACT
>QGSO01000316.1:523900-594061 GCA_011037825.1 Carya cathayensis | reverse complement strand
CACTGCTTCGGGACACTGTCATACAGTTTCCCAACACTACACCATACGCTCCACACTTCTCTGCTACGCCATCCAACCCTTCGTGACACGCCATCCGGTGTATCACGACTTAGTACAGAGTACACTCACGTGAACTCTCTTCCATTCACACTACAAAACCCATCACTGCGATACACGTCTCACGGTGCATCGCTACGCGACACGGAGTACGCGCTACGCGTACTTCCTTCGCTACAACACTCATCAACACGATGCACATCACACGATGCATCGCCATACCACACGGAGTACACTACATGCGTACTCCCTTCCTTCTACGACCCACATCACTACAGCGCACGTCGCGCGGCGCGTCGCTGCATTACACAGAATACGCTACACGCGTATTCTCTTCACACAACCCGCCGTATCACATCTACGGCATCCATCTCACGCCTATACTTCACAGCACAGTCCACAAAACTACAAAATCAAGCCTAACACTTCACAACCACACTTCGTTTCACAACTACGCAGCAAACTCCACAAACACTAACTACACAGTCTTTAGCCAACCAAATCAACTATGTTAAACATAAATAACTAAAGATAGAGGGTTAAGACGAGAGAGATGTGATTGCTGTCGGGAAAGAATCCAAAACTGATAATTTTAGCGGGCTGTTACAAGCATGCCCTTTACTCACCCGGTGTGGAATGCCCATTCTTTTGGTGGCCTTGTTCTTTGCTTGCCGAAGGTGATGCTTGACTCGCTCACTTGCACTCCTCATGCCATGCCTTTGCTCACCATGATGTCTTACTCACCCTTTGATTACTCGCTCAATATTACGACTCGCTTGTTCCTTGTTTGCCTGATTGTCACTTTGCTTGCTTTATGCTTAAGTATCACTCTTCTAATCTTCCTTTGATTGGGGTTAGGACTGTGCAAACACTCTAGCCACTCTGACTCCATTCGACCTCCGCTCCGATTTAGTCGGAGTAATCAGAATTCGGAGTCGGAGCTACTCCGAAAATATAGTCGGAGTCGGAATTAGAATCGGAGTGTGCTAAAGCTCTGAACTCCGAACTCCTGACTTTTCTTTTTTAAAAAATCCAGATGTAAAATGACATATGAATTTGTTTTTAAAAAAATTACTAAACGACACCGTTTGCTTCAGAATAGGGGTCCAAAATGCAAGACTCCCCTTCTTCCTTCTTCCCTAATCCCCTCACTGAGCTCACTCCAGTCCCTTCTTCTTCGAATCTTCTCCCCTCTTCTACCTCTGAGTCATCTCTGTTAGTCTAGACTCTATTCTCGTTGGCCATTCCTGTCACAAGTGATGGGCCCACAAGGCAGATCAAGTCTTAAGGATCAATTAATTAAGAGCCACGAAGATTAAGAAAGCAAGGCAAGGATTAGTGCAATCCAATTGGGATGAGGCTAGCTGTGACGCCCCCAAATCCCCACGTACGGACACGGGGAAATTGAGACTTTCGGATGGTAACAACCCGGGTCACCACCCTATCGACAAGTACCAAGTGTGTGCAAGCGACAAATGTGCACGAAAAAATACACAGCGGATAGCAAAGACATATAACTAAGTACTAGAATTTTTTTTTCTTAATTTAATACAAAGTTGTTCAATCATACATAATAAAATATTACAAGTACAAATATTGTTTCAAAACCAAATACAAAGCATGAACTCCAACTCAATACTCCGGCGGAGCCGCATCCTCGGGCTCAGCCTCCTCCTCGATCTCTGCATCAAAATCTACGGTACCAAAAATGGTGCCGCAGGTAAGTAAGATCCAAACGCCACTAGATAAATAAAAACATATTAATTCAAACAATATGCACGAAAGAATGCAATGCACATAACTCGTAATAACCATCTTTCCACGCATGCCAAAAATCCCATTTTGGCCCAAAACATATCCTTTAATCATATCCTCTCTATTATCCCAGACAATGGCCCAAAAACCCATCTCGCCATCTTCCTAGAAAATGGCCTAATAACCAATCCATCTGAGTACTGTAGGCGGGAATCGCAGGCGGGACTCTATCACCATCCCTGCTTACCACCATCCCTACACGTGCACCGTAGGCGGGAATTGCAGGCGGGACTCTACCACCATCCCTGCTTACCACCGTCCCTACTCATCACCGTAAGCGGGATTCACAGGCAGGATTCTACCACCGTCCGTGCTTACCACCGCCCCTACTCACCACCGTAGGCGGGATTCACAGGCGGGATTCTACCACCGTCCCTGCTTACCACCGTCCCTACTCACCACTGTAGGCGAGATTCACAGGCGGGATTCTACCACCGTCCCTGCTTACCACCGTCCCTACTCATGCTCCTAACTCAAACCAGTCAAACCAATCGTTCACATATATCATGAATCATTTCTCGCTCACAAACCCAGTTTTCATTCACAAACAATGTACATGCATGCAACTACACGAAAACCGGGTTTTCCCCTTTTTAAACATGAAAACGTGTGCAATACACAATGCAAATATCAAGGCATACATATCTCAAACAAATATCAACATCAACCAAATGAACTCCGTCATCAATCCATTCGACCCCCGAACTCCTCGGACTCAGTCCGGAATCAACCAACCAACCAGATAATTTATTGTAAGAGCAAAATATATTTAAATCTAAAAGTAGAGTTTGGAAAATACTTACAGCACTATATGGTATTTTTTGAAAGCTCGCGGCGTTGCAAACGGTGGAGGAAAAGTAACGTAACAGTGTATTTCACACTGTGGCCGTGGGTAATAAATTACCCACTTTCGAACGGGGACAAACCAAGACATGAAATTGATAGGGAATGGCCTTGAGATATTTATGAAGCTAAAGGAAGTGAGCTTTGGTCGTAGGTGGCGGTGGAAACGGCGGTGGAAGTGCAAAAAGGGGCTAATCGGAGTTGAGCTCGTGCGAGCTGCTCCGGCAACGGATCGGGGCCGAAATTAGGTGGGTTAGCACGGCAAGAGGTAGGGGAAGAAGCTGTGAAGAGATGGTGGCCGGAGGTGGTGCGACGGCGCCGGAAACGGTGAAAAACCGTGCGGCTTGGAGGAGCTCGTGGTGGCTAACGGTGGCTCGGATGGAGGTGAAACTTGGTGGGGATGTTCACCGGTGAGAGGGGAAGAAAACTGGGTGGGTGGTGTAGGCTACGCCGCCGGCGAGCGGCGGTTCTGGGCGGAGAAAGAAATCAGCAACAGGGGCAAAAATAGGGCAGGGGCAGCAACTTCCAGTGGCTCGTGGCGACTAACGGCTGGTCCGATGGTTCTGAAAATTGGTGGGGATGAACTCTGGTGGGAGGGGAAGAGAATGGCGGGGGTGGTGTACGACACCTCTATCGGACGGCGGAGAAACAGCCGGTCAAAGGGGTGGCGACGGTAAGGAGAAATGAAGGGAGAGCACGGGGAGAGAGAGAGCTGAACGGAAAAAGAAGAAGAAAAAGAAAGAAAAGAAAGAAAAAGGAAGGAAAAGAAGAAAAGAAAAAGGAAAAGGGAAAAAGAAAAGAGAAAAGAAAAGAAATGAGGTCCAATCCTCACTTCTGGGATCCAAAAACTGTTCCGCCGAAAACGATACTAAAAACATTAGACGACTAAAATAAATTAAACACAACATCAAATAAAATAAAAACCAATTAAAATACATTAATTTAAAATAAATAAACCAATATATTAATTAAATTAAAAACATTCCTTCAGTGAAAATACACATAAAAGCGGGTCATCACATCCTCCCCCCTTAAAGTAAATTTCGTCCTCGAAATTTTGCAAGACCAAACACCAACTTGAAACAAGCCATATAATTCCACATAAAACCAACTGCAACCAAGATTAAGAACGTACCGTCATTACTCAAACAAGTAGGGGTACTGCTCCCTCATGTCCGCTACTCGCTCCCAAGAGAAATCTTGAGCTAACGGATTTCCCCAGGCCACCTTAACCAAAGGTATCGTCTTGACATCAACTGTTGCTCCTTCCAATCCATGATCTGCGACGGAACAACCTCATAAGTAAGGTCCGGTTGCAACTGAATACCCTCTGGGTCGACAAAGCGTGGCTCTTGTTGACCGAAACTCTTCTTCAAGGATGACACGTGAAAGACATTATGAATATCCCCAAAATAATCTGGCAAAGCAACTCTATAAGCAACGGACCCTATCTTCTCCAAAATCTGGAAAGGGCCGACATACCTCGGATCCAGTTTCCTCTTTTTACCAAAACGCTTAACTCCTCTCATGGGAGAGACCTTGAGATAAACCCAATCACCTTCTTCAAAAGATAACTCTCTCTTCCTGGTATCAGCGTAGCTTTTCTGACGACTCTGAGCTGACGCCATTTTATCCCTGATGATCCGAACTTGGCTTTGCATCTCTTGAATTATTTCGGGTCCAATTATCCTACTCTCCCCGACTTCATCCCAACACAAAGGCGATCTGCACTTCCTCCCATAAAGAGCTTCATAAGGAGCCATCTGAATGGTCGCATGGAAGCTATTATTATACGCAAACTCTAAGAGCGGCAAGTGATTTTCCCAACTCCCTTGAAATTCCAAGACACATGCTCGCAATATATCTTCAAGGGTTTGAATGGTGCGCTCCGATTGGCCGTCCGTCTGCGGGTGATATGCAGTACTGAACTTCAGCTTAGTACCCAATGCTGCCTGCAAACTTTTCCAAAACTGAGACGTGAACCTTGGGTCTCGATCCGACACTATACTTTTTGGTATGCCGTGCAACCGCACTATCTCTTTCACATACAGGCGAGTCAACTTACCCAAGGAATCAGTATTATTAACAGGCAAGAAGTGAGCACTCTTCGTTAATCGATCAACAATCACCCAAACAGAATTTTTCCCACTAGGAGTCCTCGGCAAACCCACTACAAAATCCATCGTGATGTCGTCCCACTTCCACTCAGGAACGGGGAGGGGTTGGAGCATACCAGCGGGTCTTTGATGCTCGGCCTTGACTTGACGGCATGTGTGGCATTTCTCAGCATACGAGGCAATATCCCTCTTCATTCCATCCCACCAATAATTTTTCTTCAAGTCACGGTACATCTTCGTACTGTCGGGATGTACAGAATAAGGGGCTGCATGAGCTTTTGCCATGATCCGCTCCTTGAATTCTGAATCCTTGGGGATCACTCTGCGATCTCGAAACCGAAGTATTCCATCTTTATCCATACTATAGTGCAACAGCTCTCGAGATTTTCTGACTCTTTTTCTGATATCCAGCAGCTTCGGATCTTTCCTTTGAAGAGTCTTCAATTCTTCAAAATCAGTTACCCGAATATCAAGAACTGAAGATAAAATCTCCTCTTGCTGTGAACTTTCAATAAGGAGTCTTCTCATCCCACAAAGCAAAGAATCCAATCCTGACGACTCGGCCTCATCTTCCAAATGCGATTTTCGGCTCAAAGCATCAGCAACTATTTTGCCTTCCCCGGATGGTACTTGATCTCGCACTGGTAGTCACTGATTAGCTCTAGCCATCGTCTCTGCCTCATGTTCAGATTCTTTTGGGAAAACAAGTGCTTCAAGCTCTTGTGATCGGTGTATACTTCGCAAGCTTCCCCATACAAGAAGTGCCGCCAGATCTTGAGAGCAAAAACAATCGCAGCCAATTCCAAATCGTGCGTCGGATAATTCTTCTCATGATCCTTTAGCTGACGGGATGCATAAGCAACAACCCGTCCTTCCTGCATAAGGACACAACCCAAACCAAATTTAGACGCATCGCTGAAGACTACGAATGGCTTATGCGGTTCTGGGAGCGCTAACACTAGTGCAGTCGTCAACCTGTTTTTCAATTCTTGGAAGCTTCTCTCACACTTATCTGACCAAACAAATTTTGCATTCTTTCTAGTCAAAGCTGTGAGAGGTCCGGATAGGCGAGCAAATCCCTCCACAAATCTTCGGTAATATCCGGCAAGTCCCAAGAATCTTCGGATCTCACGCACTGTTGTCGGACGTTGCCATGACAAAATGGCTTCCACCTTACTAGGATCAACAGCCACTCTGTCTTGGGAAATCACATGCCCAAGAAATCTGACTTCCTCCAACCAGAATTCACACTTGCTGAGTTTGGCATACAACTGGTGTTCTCTTAATTTCCCAAGAACTAGACGAAGATGGTAAACATGCTCTTCAACATCTCGGGAATAAATCAGAATATCATCAATGAATACTACCACAAAGGAATCTAGATAAGGTCGAAATACCCGATTCATTAAATCCATGAAAGCAGCAGGGGCATTGGCTAACCCAAACGGCATCACCTTAAATTCATAATGCCCATATCTCGACCTGAAAGCAGTTTTGGGCACATCCTTGTCTCTTATCCTCAACTGGTTGTATCCTGACTTCAGATCAATCTTCGAGAACACAGCTGCTCCTTGAAGCTGATCAAATAATTCATCGATCCGTGGGTGAGGATATTTATTTTTGATGGTCACCTTATTTAATTCCCGATAATCAATACACATACGGAGGGTTCCATCTTTCTTTTTAACGAACAGCACTGGCGCACCCCACAGCGAAGTACTTGGTTGAATGAAACCCTTATCTACCAGCTCTTGCAACTAAGTCTTCAACTCTTTCAATTCAGCCGGTGCCATGCGATAAGGAGCTTTATGTACAGGAGCTGCTCCAGGTTTCAAGTCTATAACAAACTCCATTTCACGAACAGGGGGTAGCCCAGGCAAGTCTTCCACAAACACATCCGAAAATTCCTCCACAACGGGAATGTCTACCAAAGACTTCTTCTCAGACGGCGTAGACACCATTTGAACTAAGAAGGCATCCGCTCCCCATGCAATCTCTCTTCTTGCTTGAATTGCCGATATAATTACCGGCTTTTCTTTTAGCTTACTCTCCGCAAATTCAAGACAATCACCATCTGGAAGCTGAAAGCTAATTACCCGACTTCTGCAATTAATACTCGCAGAATATCGGTATAGCCAATCCATCCCAAGGATGATATCAAAACCCAACAGCTTAAACACCACCAAATCAACATCCAAGAACCTTCCATCAAAATTTAATGGGCAACCCAAGGCAACCTTGGAACACCTTACCATTTCACCATTGGATAGAGTCACTACCAAGGACTTCGGTAAAGGTTCCGTGACCAAATTACACATCCGAGCAAAAGTGGAAGATACAAACGACTGTGATGCACCGGAATCAAACAAAGTGCAAGCATAAAACTCATATAAACGGACTCTCCCTGTAATTACTCCGGCATCATGGGTCGCTGGAGCCTCATCATCAACATCTCCGGGTGTGACAGCATAAACCCGGGCTTGAACTGCTTGTCTTGGATTTGTTCTTCCACCTCTTCTACCTCCACGGCTTCCTTGAACTCTAATGGGGCACTCACGAGCAATATGTCCCACTTGGCCGCATCGGTAACACTGGGGTCTGCCACTCAGCTGACACTCGCCCTCATGAGCTCTGTTACAAATTCCGCAAATTGGCACCCGTCCTCCCATACGTACACCTGAAGCCGCTTGAGGTCGGATCCCAGTCCGCTAAACAAATTTCTGAGGTGAACCTGAACTACTTCCTTCACCAGAAAAACTCCGCCTCTTATGTCCTAGAGGGGAGCCCATACTCAGATTATTCTCTCGCTCCACAAGAGTGGCCACATCCACTAAATCCTGAAAAGTGGATATCTGGTGGCTGACCACCATACGGCGTATATCAGGACGAAGACCCTCCTGGAAACGCTCGGCTCGCATTTCCTCTGTGGCGATGAGGTGGGGAGCAAATCGCCCAAGTTCTATAAATCTTCGGGCATACTGTTCCACAGTCATGCTCCCTTGGACCAAGCTTGAGAACTCTCTTGCCTTTTGCCGCCTTACAGAAGCAGGAAAGAAGCGATCATTAAACTCTTTCTTGAAGCGCTGCCAGGTCACAGCGGCGAAAGACCCCAGTTCTGATTCCAGCATTACTCTCTTGGTATCCCACCATTCAGAAGTGGTGCCTTGCAACAGATAGCTGGCGTAGAGTACTTGTTGCGCCTCAGTGCAACCACACATCTCAAAAGTTATTTCCAAGTCTTTGACCCACTTTCCAGCTTGAAGTGGATCCTCTTTTCCAGTGAAGTGTGGAGTTCTATGCGCTAGAAAGCGCTCATAGGTGCACCCAGCTTGCACCCCTCCACTAGGCCCTCCAGGTAGTAGTCATGGCCCTCCTTGTTGCCAAGGCCCTCCTTGCTGTGGCCAAGGACCTCCTGGTTGTGGCCAAGGACCTCCTGGTTGTGGCCAAGGCTCTCCTTGTTGTGGCCTAAAATTCTGTTGCATGAATTCAGTCATCTGCCGTATTGCTTGGGCTATGGAATCATCTCTCGGTGTATCGTCCCAAGGCCCTTGAGTAGATTTCCTTGGTCTCACCATTTTTTCCTGCTACCACAACCTTTGACCCCCTTTAAGAAAACAAAAACAAATAACACCAACATCCTCCCCCCTTAAAGCAAATTTCGTCCTCGAAATTTTGCAAGACCAAACACCAACTTGAAACAAGCCATATAATTCCACATAAAACCAACTGCAACCAAGATTAAGAACGTACCGTCATTACTCAAACAAGTAGGGGTACTGCTCCCTCATGTCCGCTACTCGCTCCCAAGAGAAATCTTGAGCTAACGGATTTCCCCAGGCCACCTTAACCAAAGGTATCGTCTTGACATCAACTGTTGCTCCTTCCAATCCATGATCTGCGACGGAACAACCTCATAAGTAAGGTCCGGTTGCAACTGAATACCCTCTGGGTCGACAAAGCGTGGCTCTTGTTGACCGAAACTCTTCTTCAAGGATGACACGTGAAAGACATTATGAATATCCCCAAAATAATCTGGCAAAGCAACTCTATAAGCAACGGACCCTATCTTCTCCAAAATCTGGAAAGGGCCGACATACCTCGGATCCAGTTTCCTCTTTTTACCAAAACGCTTAACTCCTCTCATGGGAGAGACCTTGAGATAAACCCAATCACCTTCTTCAAAAGATAACTCTCTCCTCCTGGTATCAGCGTAGCTTTTCTGACGACTCTGAGCTGACGCCATTTTATCCCTGATGATCCGAACTTGGCTTTGCATCTCTTGAATTATTTCGGGTCCAATTATCCTACTCTCCCCGACTTCATCCCAACACAAAGGCGATCTGCACTTCCTCCCATAAAGAGCTTCATAAGGAGCCATCTGAATGGTCGCATGGAAGCTATTATTATACGCAAACTCTATGAGCGGCAAGTGATTTTCCCAACTCCCTTGAAATTCCAAGACACATGCTCGCAACATATCTTCAAGGGTCTGAATGGTGCGCTCCGATTGGCCGTCCGTCTGCGGGTGATATGCAGTACTGAACTTCAGCTTAGTACCCAATGCTGCCTGCAAACTTTTCCAAAACTGAGACGTGAACCTTGGGTCTCGATCCGACACTATACTCTTCGGTATGCCGTGCAACCGCACTATCTCTTTCACATACAGGCGAGTCAACTTACCCAAGGAATCAGTATTATTAACAGGCAAGAAGTGAGCACTCTTCGTTAACCGATCAACAATCACCCAAACAGAATTTTTCCCACTAGGAGTCCTCGGCAAACCCACTACAAAATCCATCGTGATGTCGTCCCACTTCCACTCAGGAACGGGGAGGGGTTGGAGCATACCAGCGGGTCTTTGATGCTCGGCCTTGACTTGACGGCATGTGTGGCATTTCTCAGCATACGAGGCAATATCCCTCTTCATTCCATCCCACCAATAATTTTTCTTCAAGTCCCGGTACATCTTCGTACTGCCGGGATGTACAGAATAAGGGGCTGCATGAGCTTCTGCCATGATCCGCTCCTTGAATTCTGAATCCTTGGGGATCACTCTGCGATCTCGAAACCGAAGTATTCCATCTTTATCCATACTATAGTGCAACAGCTCTCGAGATTTTCTGACTCTTTTTCTGATATCCAGCAGCTTCGGATCTTTCCTTTGAAGAGTCTTCAATTCTTCAAAATCAGTTACCCGAATATCAAGAACTGAAGATAAAATCTCCTCTTGCTGTGAACTTTCAATAAGGAGTCTTCTCATCCCACAAAGCAAAGAATCCAATCCTGACGACTCGGCCTCATCTTCCAAATGCGATTTTCGGCTCAAAGCATCAGCAACTATATTTGCCTTCCCCGGATGGTACTTGATCTCGCACTGGTAGTCACTGATTAGCTCTAGCCATCGTCTCTGCCTCATGTTCAGATTCTTTTGGGAAAACAAGTGCTTCAAGCTCTTGTGATCGGTGTATACTTCGCAAGCTTCCCCATACAAGAAGTGCCGCCAGATCTTGAGAGCAAAAACAATCGCAGCCAATTCCAAATCGTGCGTCGGATAATTCTTCTCATGATCCTTTAGCTGACGGGATGCATAAGCAACAACCCGTCCTTCCTGCATAAGGACACAACCCAAACCAAATTTAGACGCATCGCTGAAAACTACGAATGGCTTATGCGGTTCTGGGAGTGCTAACACTGGTGCAGTCGTCAACCTGTTTTTCAATTCTTGGAAGCTTCTCTCACACTGATCTGACCAAACAAAATCTGCATTCTTTCTAGTCAAAGCTGTGAGAGGTCCGGATAGGCGAGCAAATCCCTCTGCAAATCTTCGGTAATATCCGGCAAGTCCCAAGAAACTCCGGATCTCGCGCACTGTTGTCGGATGTTGCCATGACATAACGGCTAGTCCGATGGCTCTGAAAATTGGTGGGGATGATCTCTGGTGGGAGGGGAAGAGAATGGTGGGGGTGGTGCACTACACGGCGGCCGGACGGCGGAGAACCGGGCGGTCGAAGGGACGGCGACGGTAAGGAGAAAAGGAAGAAGAGCTGTGCAGAGAGAGAGAAACCGGGAAGGAAAGAAGAAGAAAAAGAAAGAAAGGAAAGAAAAGAAGAAAAAGAAAAAGGAAAAGGGAAAAAGAAAAAAGAGAAGAAAAGAAATGAGGGCCAATCCTCACTCCGGAAACCAAAAACAGATCCGCTGAAAACGATTTTAAAAACCGTAAAACGATTAAAATAAATTAAACACAACATCAAATAAATTAAAAATCAATTAAAATAAATTAATTTAAAATAAATAAACCAATATATTAATTAAATTAAAACAACCCTTCAATGAAAACACACGTAAAAGCAGGTCATCACAATAGCAGCTGAAATCAAATTAATATTAAGTTAGGATTTATACAACTATAGGAATATTTTCATAATTAAAAGGCACCAAAATGGGTATTTACAAAAGTACCTCTAAACTCTCAAAAATTGCCACTAAGGCCCTAGATTTTTTACTATTTGCAAACAAATCTCAAATTTGACCAAACTTCATGGACCTCATATTTTTCATAGTCTCAAACCATCTATAACTTTATAATTGTAAAATTTAAAGTGAAACTTGCTCAAGCATACCCAACCCGTGGCATGCACTCTAGTTGATGCTTAAGTGTGTTTTCAACTATTGGTCCTTATGAATGCATGCTTAGGCAATTTTATTTAATTAAAAATAATCACTATAGTCCTTAATGACATGATAAAAGTAAATTCTTGGGTGAGAAAGTTCATCCCAACACTTAATCATAACTAAAATCCTTAATCATCCCTAATCATCAATTAATCAAGCATGATGCTCTCAGTCTAAATCACAAATGCAAGCTTTCAAACTTCACCCAAAATATGTATTTTTATTCTTAAAATAGTCACAAGGCTTTCTAAATGCTCATTGATCAACCCTAGGTGAAATAAATCAAAACTTCATGCCATAATCATAACTTAATTAAAAACCATGCATGCTTTATGATCAATACAAGGTAGAATTAAAACCTATCATGGCATGCTGCTGATCTAAAAATAAAACCTTCAACGATCATTCTAGAAAATTAATAAATCATATCAAAATATGCTAAGACATGCCATGGCTAAAATTTTCACTTAAAATAATTCAAACACTTAATCCATTCTTAATGAACTCGGTTTTGAATCAAACATGGTAACCCTTTCTAAATTCAACCATAATTCACTCCAACACTTGAAAATAAGAATTGACATGTAAACTAAGATCTAGGGCAAGAAAACTTACAATTGGCATGGCCCACTCAACCTCCTAACTTAAGAACTCACAAGAACACTCAAACACTCACACCTTTCGGACTCTCACTAAACTCTAAGCAGGAAGAAGGCTCTCAATGCTTAAGAGCAGCTTGGAGATGAGGTGTAGAGGAAATGAGTGAGTGAAGGGGCCTTTTATAGGCAGCAATGGGGGTGGGGAAATTGCCTAAGCTCAAGAGGATTGGGTGAAGTGGGCAGTGGTGCATGGAGATGAGGTTTTGAGCTCACTTGCATCACCTTGTGCAGGTGAATAATGCCTCAAATCAAATTATTTATTCCATTTCCAGGTGATTCCTTGCAAGGAGAGGGTGTACGTTCTGCCATGATGCATCATTTGAAGAAAAATAAAAAATAAAAAGTTTTATAAAAACCAATCATGTAGCCATCGGGTTCAAAGATGACTTCGTGGACAATTTTGATCATCCTCTTGTCCTCTCTTTATGACTGTTTTATGCAGGTCATGAGTTATTCTTGGTAGGCTTTTCCATGTGGGGCGACTGGGTGCCAAGTGATGATGAAATGGCAGCTCAAAGGGAAGAGGTGAAGGGAAGTGGGTTGCCGAGTGAGGGTGGCTTGGTGTCTTCTTTGTGTGGAAAACTCTGGTCAAATTCTTATCATGACCTTGGGGGTCTCTTGGGGATTGGGTGGTGATAGAGGTGGTGTGTGGTGGTGGCTCAGCCATGAGCAGAAGTGGGGTTAAAATGCAACCAACCTTGTTCCCATCCAACTAATGCTTAGGGTGTAATAAGTTTGGGGTTTTGGTTTGGTTCTTGAAACCAAATTTGTCTAAGGCTTGGTCTAGTTCTAAAGGAATCATATTAGGTTTTTAAATACCATTGTACCCTAGAGAAAAAGGCACAAAAAGATAGGGCTAGGGGTAGTTCAGTCCATTGCACACATGTGTGCCAATTGATATGTCATTACTATTAATGACATGTGTGGATATTTATCTAGGGTTCTAATATCATCTAAGAGTGATGAAATTGAATAATTAAATTAGAAAATTTCAGATAAAAAAGGCTAAAAAGATTAAGAAAGAAAATTAAGCTCCAAAATATGGTTTAAAGATCATTAATCATGGGTAAGTTGATTAATGGTCTTAACCCAATTTCAAAACCTAATTTGAGCTCAAAGAATCTCTTAGGGTATAATATGGGCTTGAGGAAACACATGGTATGTTGCATTGGGCTTCAAATTGAAGAGTGAAAAGAAGCAAAACAAGGCTTTGGGCCTTGTTGGGCTTAAAGAGGCCATAAGAGTGAGTTGATGGTTCATGGGCTTTGGGTGAAAGTTGATGGGAGGCCTTGGTTCCAGATTTTGAGGGATTATGAGAGACATCAAGATTCTCAAAAATGGGGCTTGAAAGGCTTGCCTTGACATAATTGGGCCATGAGTCAAACCTATACCAAGTTAGGCCTAAAAATGCCTTAGTCTTCCTCAAACTTGGGCTAACCCTTATCCTACCAAGACTTGTATTCCTATGAGGCTTGGTTTAAGGCTTCTAATTCTTGGCCCATTAACATTCTAAAGTTCTAAGGGCCTTAATAGAATTACGAATGGGCTTGCTTCTCTTAACCTTCATGCCTAATAATTAATGACACTAAGTGCCATAATCTAAATAAATCTAACTATCTCCAATGAAATAAAATAAATAATATAATAATAATAATAACAAAAATATTTAAAGCCCAAAATCATAAGTTTAAGGTAAAGGCGTTTAAAGATTAATCCTAATGGTGAATTAGGCGGGGTGTTATATCATCTGAGTCTAGTGGCGCAAACCATTTCTCATTCTCAAACTTCTAAGTACCTCAAATAAATAACATCGCATTTTTCATACCATAATGAGTGGTAACACTAACCATGGTGACAGACTAAACCTACATGATTGATCGATTTGTGAAAACTTTCAGGTTTTCACAAGTTCTAAAAACCTAAAGAATTTCCTTTGTTAAATTCCTAGCAAGCTATTACAAAAACTATGGTGAAATCAAGTGGAACCCATTAGACAGAGAGAAATAAATAGAGGTAGAGAATGAGACAGATCAAGAGTAAGCTCACTAGGGTTGTTCATGGAAATGATGCAATGTGCTACATCAACTTTGTTGACGGCCACTTCAGACAGGGTTGTGCAATGTGGGAAATTAGCAAACAAAGGGGAGGGTGACCAATCGAGAGGGAGAATTAAAGGGATAGAGGGATTGTGAGAACCTATGGTTGAATGAGGCACAGAGAGATAGAGAGCTTGAGATGAGCTTACCAATGCCAAATAGAATTAAGTCAAATTAGACTTGTCAGCAACAAGGAACCTAGAGTAGAGTCGTCGACTCATTAGGTAATCAACAGGAAACTAAATCTCGAGACATAGAGGCAAATAGAGAGAGGGAGAGAGAGAGAAAGAGAGAGAGAGAGAGAGGAGTGTTGGAGACTTATTGGTGTTGAGCTTATGTGGGGACTTGTCGATAACCAAACCTAACCTAACCTATTGCAAGAACAAGAGAAAGATGGAGGATGGCTTTGTTCAAATAGAGGGTTAGGGGTGAAAACTGAAGTGGCATGTGAAAGGGGAGGGTGAAATAGACACATGCATTGCGAGAGGAGGAAGAGAACGTAATGGGGAAGGAGATAAAGAGATGGGATTGTGTGCAATGGAAGGGGAGGAGCATCAGTGCATGGGAGGAGGTAAAATCGAGAGGAACTGTGGGGGAGAGGAGAAAGAGAGGGAAGGGGGAAGAAATAAGACTACTAACCCCCAAAACGGAGCAATTTCCATCAAGCGGCTGGGTTTCCTTTCGGCTTGGACAGGTTTGGGCTGGGTGTTACATTTATTTGGAGATAATATGGGAATAGAGACCGATATATGTGTTGTCTAGCAGCATACTTACAATCTAGAAATTTGGGGTTTATCAATTTTGAGGATAATATTTTTGGGCAAGTCAAAATTCATTCTATTAAGGATTTGGTGAAATTTTAGAACTAAATGAGATCATTTCTAGTGTACAAGTTGACAGAGTCTAATGGTCCCAAAATAGGTTCCGAGTGACAATTAACAAAGGAATATCGTGTTACTATTTTGACTAGAAGTCAAGGTAAGTGCCTCTTTAACGAGTTTTTGCTAAAAGAACTAGTTGGTTTTGTTTGGAATGGTGCACTTGGTATTATATTTCAAACTTATGTAGGTTTTGGATTTCTGCATATTTTTATTCTATTTTGGCATTGCTTGTTGGAATTCTGCAATTTTTGTAATGGTTGGAATATTTGAGAAATGCTATGTTGTTTATTAAATTTTGAAAGTTAAATATGAGCGTGTTATTTAATCTTGAGACCATGATATGAATGTCTTTGTGACATGTTTGGCATCCCTCCTGGTGTGATGTTTTCATGGCATGAAATCTTTGTGATATATTGATACCCCTCGCGGCATGATGTCTTCGCGGCATATTATCATGTGGCATTGAATATGATATTTGGCTAAATATATTGGTTGAGATAAAATTTTACGGCTCACATTATATTTTTATTGGAAACTTACTCTCTTAAAGTCAATAAAAATTGCCAACTCCCACACCCCCATTAAATTGCTACTTATTGAGCACGTGATTGTTCACTACTTCATTTCACATCTTTTTGGGAGTTGTAGAAAGTCTCTTCTTTTGAGTTGATAGCTTTTGAGCCAAAGATTCCAAAGTGGACTTGGGTTAGTCAATTAAGGTTAGAAGTTTTGGTGCTTAATGGTTTTGTTGCTTGAAGATGGTTGTACAAAAAGTTTTCTTATGGTCATATCTTAGTTACTTTTACAATTTTTGTCAGATTATCTATAATGTAATTATTTTGAACTTAATGACTATAGCCGAACTTGTGAATGGATTTTTTATAATCATTGTATTATAGTTGTGAATAGTTTAGAGGTTGTGTATTTAATATATATTTGTAAACAGGGAGAGAGTTTTAAAAATATAGGTAGAACTTTGCCCATTTATGGTTTTGGGTTTGGGGCATTACAATGGTGGTATTAGAGCTTAGGTCTATGATTTTGTAGACACTTAGGAAAGGATGGTGATTATATTTGGAGAATAGATTTAAAAAAACATTGCAGAATTTGGACTTGATCCTCATTATATTTGGTTTGGATGCCAATCGATAGTGGTAGTTTTGTTATTGTGGTCTAAAGTTAGTCTGAGGTTATTTGATGGACCTATTGTTGTGCTCTTATTTATATAACTCATTTTGGCGATAAAATAGGTTAAATCTGCCACCAAGGAAAAAGAAGTTGTATGTTGTTGGCGGATAATTTTTTTTCTTTAGCAATACTATGCACTAAACTTAAAACATACTTTATACATAAAGACATACTAAATATATGAGATCACAACACTTGTCCAAAATGGTTATGATCAAAAGAGTACTTTCAACTCCATAAATACTAATAGAATACTAAGTTAACTACTATACTATCATCGATGTTGCACCGTCACTTAGTTGACCGTTTCCAGTCGGTCGATTCCTGATTCTTGTTCAGATCTTATAAAAAGATCTACCATTTAGGAGGAATGGTAGTTGGGACTACCACAGTAAGATTTCTCAGCAAGTTAACATAAAACCTCCACACAGGTTGATGATGCATACATGACAGTAAAAGCATAAATGGATAATCAAAATAATAAGTAAGCATAGCATAACTTAATATAAAATATAACATAACATGACATAAACCATAGTATAACTTCACATATGACATAGCATAATTGATGTAACTTGAACTGAAACGTGAACTAAAACTTGACTTGACATGACATGAACTTAATCTTATATTTGACTTGACATGAACATGAACTTAAACATAACATGAATGTGAACTTGAACATAACATGAACTTAGAATCTTGTTCATTAACTTCATAAACGTCACCATATGGGTGCTACATGGGTCCCCTAGAGGCATGTGTCTTTGCTAATTACTGCATCACAACATAGCTATCTGGACCAGCTGTGAGTGCATTAATACATGCCCCACAATTGCTGCAACCCCACATATTTTATGTGTCACAATTGATGTGCCTCACATAGTGTATGCGCCACAACTGTTGTAACCTCATACTTCATGCACCACAATTATTGTGACCCCATAAATTGTTGTGCCACAATTGCAATGGACACACGTGAACTAAAATATGTCTCCATTAGCGTTAGTGCCTGGTGCGCTCTGATGACCAGGAAGTTAGGCCCCATTTGCAACCTATTGATTGTATTTCGTCAATCAAGAAAATTTCACACCTATTTAAACATTTCAGTATGAACGAAGGAGTTTCACTAGGTTATTACCTCATCCAAGCACTCAGGGTCGTGATTGACATGATTGTTCTCAAAATACCCAAATTGTATTTGAGATGAAATGTGACTTGAATAAAAAAGGACAGAAGCCCTGACATAGCATAACGTGACATGAATATAATTTAAAAGATATGACGCACTTGAGATAAAACATTTTGTAACATAGCATAACATATAATAGACAATATTTCACAACATGGCATGCTTGCAATAGTGAACATTACATGACATGTCATACATGTAACATATGGCATACGTAATTTAACATACTTGGAATGTATAGCAATATGTGACAAAATATATTATGTAACAAATAAATATTTCATGACAGAAAAGGTTATCTGTAATAGATGAATATGTAATGACGTGGCATGACATGACATATATGATAACATACATACATACACTGTAGTTCTTTTACTCATCACACATACATAGTAAACTGATAGTAAGTTAAAAGCTAACTTACCTCAATCTCTACGCTCTATGAAAAACTTAAGTGCGATCACGAGGAACTGTAAGTAGTTATTCTAAAAGCTAGAAACTTAATTACTAACAATTAGAAATATGGAAAAATACTAACTTATAGTAAAATTACCATTTTACCCTCTACATGTAAGAAAATAACCCCCAACTTAAGGATTTTGCATCCTAACTCCAAAAATCACCAAACTTTACATACCTTATGTAAATTTTGTCATCAACTCAAATATCAACTCAAAAGAATTTTAAACTAAACATAGCCATGAAAACTCCATAGGGGCCGAAACTTACATAGGCTATTCACCTTGATTTTTGTTGTCATTCTTCCAATTTTCAAAACCTATGATTAATCCAAACTTTTTCTTCTAATATACGCATAACCTATTTCTAAGAATAATCATGTCTTAAATAAAAGTCATCAAAATCACTAAACAAATACTTGAAATATTTGGTTTCTTTCTAAGTTCAAAAACAAAATTTTGTTTCTAAACTAGTTTTGATCAACCTCTTGATCCAAAACTTAAAAAATGTGATCTTCAAACCAAAATATCACATGGTTTAGAAAGGTGTTCTAAAACAAATGCAAGCTTCAAACTCAAGATCACGTGGTTAAAAACCAACCAAAACATGAATTTAGCTAAGAACATCAATTCTTTGACCTATCCAAATATCTTTTAGCATAAAAATTCATATATTTGAAACTAACATCAAACATCTTCAAACTAAAATCCTAAACTGCATATAAGAGGCTTAACATCCTCAAATCAAAATAACAAAGCCGTTGGAATAAGTTTAAATCACAAAAGATCTATACTTTCTTAAAACAGAAACTGTTTTTCCTCTTTCAATTTCTAAGTTCTAGATCTAAGAAAATCTTTCCACAAAAGCCTTAGCCGTGCAAAAAATCCTCAACCAATAAGAAATATAACACACTCTCTAGTTTATTTCCCAGAACAACCTTTCTGGTGTTTAAACAACTTTTGACCAATAAAATGATCTTCAAATGGAACAAATAATATTTCCACGTAAACTAGACTAAAAAATGAACAACTTTCATGAAGGAATGTTGTGAGAAAACACTTCCAAACTCTTCGAAATAGGTGTACAAAAGAACTTTAAAAAGCTGCCCAAGAGAGTCTTTTCTGTTCTTTCAAAGAAAAGTGAAAAGAAAAGATGGGTTGCATGTAAAATGGATTGGAGGGCTTCTTGCACAATTGAGGGAAGATGATAAGGCTAAGAGGGAGCTTGAGTATTGGTCTTGCCATCCCAAATCAGTGGGCAAAATATCCCAAGGTGCCTAGTAGAAGTAGAAGAGTGAGGTGGCTTCTAGCCCTTCACTTGAAGTGCACCCTAGGGTCTTCTTGGGAAGACTTGGTCAGCCTTAGCCAAGAGGTAATGCTAAGGTGGCCAAATTCATGGGCCTTAAAGGGCTTTAACCAAATGGTCCTCAATTTCAGATTTTAAGAGGGTTTGGGTTGCTATCAAGCCCAAATCCAATTTCTCTTGGCCCAATCAAATATCCAAAGTTAAAAAGGTTGGATAATGATATCATAACAAAATTTGAAGGATTAATAGCATGTGTTTGTAATTTAATCAAGTGATTAAACACAATACTAGAAACTTATTCAATTAGGGTTTGGAGACCAACTTTAGGATCTAAATAAAACCGTTCAGGGTTTCGATTTCAACCAAGTTTTTGGATTTTTAGTTTGATTCCAACCATACAGAGTTTTACTAGGTTGGAAATCCTCTTTGGTTTGGCACAATTTAATTAGTCGGATGGAATAGGGTTTTGCTTAGGTGGCATGATCTCACACCTTAATTCCTTCAAATCCATCAAATGTTCCTCATAGTGCCAAGTGTCTAATAATATTCACTATTTATGGCTAAAATATTTCCAAGTATTCAAATAAAACTTCTCTAATCTAATTTGAACATTCCATATTATGATTTTGAAAACACTGCACTTAGTGCACTTATTGAGATTACTATTCACTCCAAAAAAGAGAATAATAAACTTTGTGCTGAAAAATCTTAAATATTCATATAAACCTACAATCAAATTCATTTATCGAAATTCAACCCCGAAGTGCTCCTAAAATGAAAAATCCGGTCTCGAAAAGTGTTTCGTCCGAAAATATGAAAATGGACTTATTGCACCATAAAATCTTAAATAATCAATTGAGTCCAATGACACAGACCATAATGTATTCTAACACTTCTAACTATATTAAATAATTAAAATCACACTTCTGGCACCATAGTGAGTGATAACACTAACTGTGTTGACAGACTAAAACTTATGCGATTAGTCGATTCGTGAAAACTTATGGGATTTTCACGAGATTCTTAAAACCAATAGAAATTCTGTCATTGAATTTCTACCAGACTGTTACAGAATATATTCTTAAATTGCTACTAGGAGACATGAAAATCTAAGAGAGGGTTGCTTTTTTAGAGAGTTTAAAGGATACAATCCCCTACCTTTTATGGGGAGAAGGATCTTGTGGTAGTAGGAACATGATTATTCAGAATAGAAAAACTCTTAAGAGTATTGAACTGCACTAATATAAAAAGGTTCGATATGCTAATTTTACCTTAGAGGATGCTGCTAAGAGGTGGTGGGATAGCACAAAATTGCTATTAAAAGAAGAACTTGGCGGAGGCACCGCCACTACCTAGGATAAATTAAAAGAAACTTTCAATGACAACTACTATCAAAGTGGTAAAGGATTGAAATGAAAGTTTGCAAACTTAGTTCAATGACCTCTTTCAAACCCCATGGAGCAATATGTTGCCAAGTTTATCAAACTCTATCGTTTTGCCCCTCACTTGATTTCAAATGAAGGGAAAAGAGGTCAAAAATTTCAAAAGGGTTTGAGTGATAGAATACCTTACCTTGTACTGACCTTAGGTGTTAGCACATATACTGAAACAGTTAGTATGGCCATGGCAGTAGAGGGAGATTTTAGATTGGGAGATGCTTCCAATGTATACAAGAAGAGATATTTACAACCTAGTGCCCAACTAGGAAAAGACCAAGGGCAAGGCTTTAAAAAGAGAATTTTTAACAGGTTGGAAGACCCTGTTTACGTTGTGGAAGATATTATGGAGGGCAACCATGCACTACTAGGTTCAATTTATTTTACACTTGTAAATAACCAGGTCATTTTGCTCGTGAATGCCCAAGTAATAAACAAATACAATAAATTTAGAAAATAATAGTAATATGGGAAACAAGTTCAAGAGAGAGTATATGCTATGACAACACAAGATGCCCAAGCTACGGATGAGGTGGTCACTGGTATACTCGATTATTTTCAGTAAATACCAACTTCTTTTTTATTCTGGATCAATTATTCCTTTGTTTCTAGGGTATTGCTAAAAATTGTGATAGGGAGCCAAAACTACTTGATTACGAGCTAATAGTTTCAACTTCTGGAGGTAGTACATTAATGACAAATCTTGTACTCAAGTCATGCATCATTATTATTGAGGATAGGTAATTGTTAGCAGACTTGATAGTCTAAGATATGCATAATTTTGATGTTATTCTAGGAATGGATTGGTTGGCTGCATATCATGCTAATATTCATTATTTTGAAAAGAAAGTAATGTTTAAACCTCTTGGAGAGTTGGAGTTTAGATTTAAAGGATTGTCCACCAAGTCCCCAATAAGAATAATATATGTTTTAAAGGCCTACTGATTACTTGGGAAGGGAGGTTATGGGTTCTTGGCTAGCATAGCAGACATCCAAGAGGAAGAGTTGAAACTTGAGAATAAATCTGTACTTAGAGACTTTCCTGAAATGTTTCTTGAGGATTTACCTGGATTACCCCCAAGTTGAGAGATAGACTTTTCTATTAATCTTACCCCTGGTACTAACCCTATTTCTAGGACACCTTCTAGAATGACACCAATGGAGTTAAGGGAACTTAAGGAACAATTGCAAGAGTTATTAGATCATGGTTTCATTCATCTAAGTTTATCACCTTGGGGAGCTCCAGTATTATTCGTGTATATATATACTCTAAAGGCTCCAAAAAATATAAATTCATTTATTCAAACCAAATATATATGTTCCTCTACAAGGACATCAAAGGAAAACCTCAACATAACAAATTAAAGTCTCCATAAAGACTCAACAAAGTATCCATGTCTCAAAGAATCAAAATACCCAAATCAACATAAAGAAATAAATCTACTAAATAGGAATCTCCAATGACTAGTTGTACTCTTTGGCACTTATTCTCCTACGATCATCTAATCTTGGTCATGCTTCCTACTCTTGGTCTTTAGCTAAAACATCCAAATCATCTAAAAATATTATAAAGATAAGGGGTGAGTTATCAACAACTCAGTATGCAAACATGAGCCACGTTATCAAAACATCAGAGTGAAAGTTTGAGAAGTATTCATATACAAAAGTCCTTGGCATATCATAACTAGATATCATCATATTAAATCATAACAGAGGCCATGTTTAACCCCTGTGGTAGGGTTGGGCATGTTTGTAGTTACGCAAGTAGAACAGTTTGCTATTTTGTCACTAATGTGCTAAACTCAAAATAGAGACAACTATTATATTCCGTGCCAAGGCCAGAGGCCATTATTGTCACTCGTGGCAGGGTCAAAGGCCACTATTATGTCTCATGGCGAGGCCATAGGCCACTATTATATATTATATCCCATGGCGGGGCTAGAGGCCACTATTATGTCCAGTGGCAAGGTTAGAGGTTTCTCAGCTGCGACTATTGATATCAGAATTAGAGTACTAAATAGATACAGATCATAATAGATATAGATCACATAATTATATACAAAAATTTCATATTTCATATTTGCTCTTTTTCTACAATTAAGAAAAATAATACCAAAATTTTGCTCATGTTTACACTAGTCGTAAAAAAAAATATATCTTTCTCTTTTCTTATTCAGACACAATGAGTAATGCAAAATAAAATGATCGAGGTTGTTTCCAAAGTTCCATAACAAAAGCATGCACGTTTTTCAAAAAATCAACCACAGTGCCTTCTTTTTATG
The DNA here is from genome assembly GCA_011037825.1 of Carya cathayensis. NCBI lineage: Eukaryota > Viridiplantae > Streptophyta > Magnoliopsida > Fagales > Juglandaceae > Carya > Carya cathayensis. The sequence continues at coordinate 571,056 of QGSO01000316.1, read as the reverse complement.
TTAAGTATAGCATTGGAACCCTGCTTACCTTGACTTTGTAACTTCTCGAAACTTTCTCACAATAGTTCCAAGGAAATACAAACCTTGTGTGATGCCCCCAATTTTGCTTGGGATCATACGGACATCCGAAGCATCAGGACATGCAACACAAGGTTACCTTCCTCCGTTCATGACATATAAGATGCAGTGTTCCTAACATGCATATAGCATTATGCAATATTTACAGTGGATAATTTTTCTCTTGAGCAATACTATGCACCAAACTTATAGTATCTCAAATAGTTAAAGCGTAATCCATGCATACGTAATAAAATAAACATTTACGATTATAGTATGGGTCTCAAAAGATTGTAATCTTAAAACATGGGAGACCAAACTCCATATTTACATTACCAAAATATACTATTGGGCTAGTTCATTGAGTAACTTGACGAACGAGGCCAGAATGTGATACCCCACATTTTCTTGTGTTTTAATTAAATAATTATTTTATTTATTATTAATATTTGTTCTCTTGTTTTAAATTTAACATGATTTTCATTGTATTATTTTATAATTACTAAGTTGTAAAATTTATTTTAATGTGGCTTTCTTGATATTAATTATTAATTGTTATTTAAATTACTCTTTATTTTAAATTATTTTATTGTTGGATTTTACTATTTTATTTTACTTAATTACTGTGTTTTCTTTTAATTTAAATTATCATTTTAAATCATTTTCGTTGGATCAGTTTTAAGACTCCGAGATGTAGGGACTAGATCTAATATCTTTCCCTTTTTCTTTTTCTCCTTTTTCTTTTTCCCTTTCTTCTTTTCTTTTTCTTCCCTTTCCCTCTTTTTCTTTTTCCTATTCTCTTTTTCTACCCCCAGCCCAAGCCACTTCTTTTCCCTCTCGTGCATCTCTTCGTCTCCAGCCCCACCGCTGTGCACCACCGAAACTCACCGCCCACTTCACCATCACCTCCACCTGCCGGTGACCTCCCCACGCCAACCTCCATCCCCCATGCTCCTCTCTCTCTCTCTCTCTCTCTCTCTCTCTCTCCACAACTTGTGAAAACCCATTCAGGTTCTTCCTCCTTGCACTACCATCCACCGTCGCCTGGCCAACGCACCACCACCAATAGGTTCCCCTTCCACCGATGACCTCCCCTAGCCAATCTCATGCCCCACCATGATCCTTAGCCACCACACTCTCTTTCACTCTCCCACGGCCTCTCTCCATTTTTTCTTTGCCAATCTCCTTTGTGCGCCGCCACCCACAACCTCCAACCACCACCATTAACTCCACCAACCCCCATAAGCCCCTCCATGGCCAGCCTAATTCTCCCTTAACTCTCCTTCAAATTTTCCAATTTTGAAACCCACGACCATCACTTGAAAAACTGCTTCATGGCTACTCCGCCAATTTTGGTGTCACCTTTGATCTTCCAGACTTACCTTTCAACGTTGTAAGTAATTTTCCAAAGGATTTTAATGAGATTTAAATATATTTTTACACTAAGATGCTTTTTTACAGTCTGATTGGTTGTGATGCACCTTGGTTTTGAGAAGTGTTGGGAAATTTATTGTAGTTGTTGTCGGATATGGGTTTTGGGCCAGATTGGAGGATAGATTTATTTGTGGAGTTGGTTTGTAGATTTTGGCACTTGGATTTGTGATTGGTGTATTTTACCTGATATGCAATGTGCCATGACATCATATATACTGTTTGCATGCATTTTCATGTGTCATGTTTGAAAACAAAGTTTTTGTGTTAAGAAAGGATTTTGAGTGCATGTGTAATGAATGGATTGAAAGGAATAAAAGAAAGGAAAACTGAATTGTAGGGATGGTGGTAAGTAGGGACGGTGGAAAGTCCTACCTATGATTCCCACCTACAGTGCTAGCTTTACGGATGGTGGTAAGTCTCCCCTATGATTCCCGCCTAAGCTGTATGGATGGTGGTAAGTCTCACCTATGATTCCCGCTTACACTGCTATCAGTAGGGATGGTGGTAAGCAAGGATGGTGCTAAGTCTCGATTGTGATTTCCACCTATAGTGACTAAATGAATGGATATGTTGGGCCATTTTTTAGAAAAATGGAGGTTTATGATTTAATGGTTGCAAGAACCATTTTCTGTGAAAATGGTGGATTTATATTTGGGCCATTTTTTGGAAAAATGGCGGATGAAATTTAATGGCGTGTTTTTGGGTCAAATGGGATTTTTGGCATGCGTTGAAAAAATGGTCATTTTTGAAAAAAATGATGGTAAGTCTCGCCTATGATTCCCGCCTATTGTGTAAACTGTATGGATGGTGGTAAGCAGGGATGGTAGTAAGTCCCACCTATGATTCCCGCCTACACTGCTATCATAGGGATGGTGGTAAGCAGTGATGGTGCTAAGTCTTGACTGTGATTTCCACATATAGTGACTAAATGAATGGATATGTTGGGCCATTTTTTAGAAAAATGGAGGTTTATGATTTAATGGATGCAAGAACCATTTTCTGGGAAAATGGTGGATTTATATTTGGGCCATTTTTTGGAAAAATGGCGGATGGAATTTAATGGCGTGTTTTTGGGTCAAATGGGATTTTTGGCATGCGTTGAAAAAATGGTCATTTTCGAAAAAAATGATGGTAAGTCTCGCCTATGATTCCCGCCTATTGTGTAAGTTGTATGGATGGTGGTAAGCAGGGATGGTAGTAAGTCCCACCTATGATTCCCGCCTACACTGCTATCAGTATGGATGGTGGTAAGCAGGGATGGTGCTAAGTCCCGACTGTGATTTCCACCTATAGTGACTGAATGAATGGATATGTTGGGCCATCTTTTAGAAAAATGGAGGTTTATGATTTAATGGATGCAAGAACCATTTTCTAGGAAAATGGTGGATTTATATTTGGGCCATTTTTTGGAAAAATGGCGGATGGAATTTAATGGCGTGTTTTTGGGTCAAATGGGATTTTTGGCATGCATTGAAAAAATGGTCATTTTCGAAAAAAATGATGGTTTTAGTCTCATGCGTGTTTCATCATGTGCACGCATACATGTTGGTTGCAATAATGTGTTTTTATCTCTTGGGTTGTTTGATTGATTACTTACTAAGACTCATAATCTCATGTGGTATTCCTACCCTATGGTTCTATTTTATAGAATTGTAGATTTTGATGCAAAGAAGGACGTTGAGCCTAAGGGATCAACTTCGCCAGAGGAGTCACCTAGGGTCACTTATTGGCTATGGGATTTATTTCCTCTTTTGTCTATGTATTTTGGCTTTTTATTATATTNGGGAAGGGAGGTTATGGGTTCTTGGCTAGCATAGTAGACATCCAAGAGGAAGAGTTGAAACTTGTAGAATAAATATGTACTTAGAGACTTTCCTGAAATGTTTCTTGAGGATTTACCTGGATTACCCCCAAGTTGAGAGATAGACTTTTCTATTAATCTTACCCCTGGTACTAACCCTATTTCTAGGACACCTTCTAGAATGACACCAATGGAGTTAAGGAACTTAAGGAACAATTGCAAGAGTTATTAGATCATGGTTTCATTCATCTAAGTTTATCACCTTGGGGAGCTCCAGTATTATTCGTGTATATATATACTCTAAAGGCTCCAAAAAATATAAATTCATTTATTCAAACCAAATATATATGTTCCTCTACAAGGACATCAAAGGAAAACCTCAACATAACAAATTAAAGTCTCCATAAAGACTCAACAAAGTATCCATGTCTCAAAGAATCAAAATACCCAAATCAACATAAAGAAATAAATCTACTAAATAGGAATCTCCAATGACTAGTTGTACTCTTTGGCACTTATTCTCCTACGATCATCTAATCTTGGTCATGCTTCCTACTCTTGGTCTTTAGCTAAAACATCCAAATCATCTAAAAATATTATAAAGATAAGGGGTGAGTTATCAACAACTCAGTATGCAAACATGAGCCACGTTATCAAAACATCAGAGTGAAAGTTTGAGAAGTATTCATATACAAAAGTCCTTGGCATATCATAACTAGATATCATCATATTAAATCATAACAGAGGCCATGTTTAACCCCTGTGGTAGGGTTGGGCATGTTTGTAGTTACGCAAGTAGAACAGTTTGCTATTTTGTCACTAATGTGCTAAACTCAAAATAGAGACAACTATTATATTCCGTGCCAAGGCCAGAGGCCATTATTGTCACTCGTGGCAGGGTCAAAGGCCACTATTATGTCTCATGGCGAGGCCATAGGCCACTATTATATATTATATCCCATGGCGGGGCTAGAGGCCACTATTATGTCCAGTGGCAAGGTCAGAGGTTTCTCAGCTGCGACCATTAATATCAGAATTAGAGTACTAAATAGATACAGATCATAATAGATATAGATCACATAATTATATACAAAAATTTCATATTTCATATTTGCTCTTTTTCTACAATTAAGAAAAAGAATACCAAAATTTTGCTCATGTTTACACTAGTCGTGAAAAAAAAATATCTTTCTCTTTTCTTATTCAGACACAATGAGTAATGCAAAATAAAATGATCGAGGTTGTTTCCAAAGTTCCATAACAAAAGCATGCACGTTTTTCAAAAAATCAACCACAGTGCCTTCTTTTTATGTTAAGTATAGCATTGGAACCCTGCTTACCTTGACTTTGTAACTTCTCGAAACTTTCTCACAATAGTTCCAAGGAAATACAAACCTTGTGTGATGCCCCCAATTTTGCTTGGGATCATACGGACATCCGAAGCATCAGGACATGCAACACAAGGTTACCTTCCTCCGTTCATGACATATAAGATGCAGTGTTCCTAACATGCATATAGCATTATGCAATATTTACAGTGGATAATTTTTCTCTTGAGCAATACTATGCACCAAACTTATAGTATCTCAAATAGTTAAAGTGTAATCCATGCATACGTAATAAAATAAACATTTACGATTATAGTATGGGTCTCAAAAGATTGTAATCTTAAAACATGGGAGACCAAACTCTATATTTACATTACCAAAATACACTATTGGGCTAGTTCATTGAGTAACTTGACGAACGAGGCCAGAATGTGATACCCCACATTTTCTTGTGTTTTAATTAAATAATTATTTTATTTATTATTAATATTTGTTCTCTTGTTTTAAATTTAACATGATTTTCATTGTATTATTTTATAATTACTAAGTTGTAAAATTTATTTTAATGTGGCTTTCTTGATATTAATTATTAATTCTTATTTAAATTACTCTTTATTTTAAATTATTTTATTGTTGGATTTTACTATTTTATTTTACTTAATTACTGTGTTTTCTTTTAATTTAAATTATCATTTTAAATCATTTTCGTTGGATCAGTTTTAAGACTCCGAGATGTAGGGACTAGATCTAATATCTTTCCCTTTTTCCTTTTCTCCTTTTTCTTTTTCCCTTTTTTCTTTTCTTTTTCTTCCCTTTCCCTCTTTTTCTTTTTCCTATTCTCTTTTTCTACCCCCAGCCCAAGCCACTTCTTTTCCCTCTCGTGCATCTCTTCGTCTCCAGCCCCACCGCTGTGCACCACCGAAACTCACCGCCCACTTCACCATCACCTCCACCTGCCGGTGACCTCCCCACGCCAACCTCCATCCCCCATGCTCCTCTCTCTCTCTCTCTCTCTCTCTCTCTCTCTCCACAACTTGTGAAAACCCATTCAGGTTCTTCCTCCTTGCACTACCATCCACCGTCGCCTGGCCAACGCACCACCACCAATAGGTTCCCCTTCCACCGATGACCTCCCCTAGCCAATCTCATGCCCCACCATGATCCTTAGCCACCACACTCTCTTTCACTCTCCCACGGCCTCTCTCCATTTTTTCTTTCCCAATCTCCTTTGTGCGCCGCCACCCACAACCTCCAACCACCACCATTAACTCCACCAACCCCCATAAGCCCCTCCATGGCCAGCCTAATTCTCCCTTAACTCTCCTTCAAATTTTCCAGTTTTGAAACCCACGACCATCACTTGAAAACACTGCTTCATGGCTACTTCACCAATTTTGGTGTCACCTTTGATCTTCCAGACTTGCCTCTCAACGTTGTAAGTAATTTTTCAAAGGATTTTAATGAGATTTAAATATATTTTTACACTAACATGCTTTTCTACAGTCTGATTGGTTGTGATGCTCCTTGGGTTTGAGAAGTGTTGGGAAATTTATTGTAGTTGTTGTCGGATATGGGTTTTGGGCCTGATTGGAGGATAGATTTATTTGTGGAGTTGGTTTGTAGATTTTGGCACTTGATTTGTGATTGGTGTATTTTACCTGATATGCGATGTGCCATGACATCATATATACTGTTTGCATGCATTTTCATGTGTCGCGTTTGAAAACTAAGTTTTTGTGTTAAGAAAGGATTTTGGGTGCATGTGTAATGAATGGATTGAAAGGAATAAAAGAAAGGAAAACTAAATTATAGGGATGGTGGTAAGTAGGGACGGTGGAAAGTCTTACCTATGATTCCCACCTACAGTGCTAGCTTTACGGATGGTGGTAAGTCTCGCCTATGATTCCTGCCTATAGTGTAAGCTGTATGAATGGTGGAAAGCAGGGATGGTGGTAAATCCCACCTATGATTCCCTCCTACACTGCTATCAGTAGGGATGGTGGTAAGCAGGGATGGTGCTAAGTCCCGACTGTGATTTCCACCTACAGTGACTGAATGAATGGATATGTTGGGCCATTTTTTAGAAAAATGGAGGTTTATGATTTAATGGATGCAAGAACCATTTTCTGGGAAAATGGTGGATTTATATTTGGGCCATTTTTTGGAAAAATGGCGGATGCAATTTAATGGCGTGTTTTTGGGTCAAATGGGATTTTTGCAATGCGTTGAAAAAATTGTCATTTTTGAAAAAAAAAATGAAGGTTTTAGTCTCATGCGTGTTTCATCATGTGCATGCATACATGTTGGTTGCATTAATGTGTTTTTATCTCTTGGGTTGTTTTGTTAATTACTTACTAAGACTCATAATCTCATGTGGTATTCCTACCCTATGGTTCCATTTTATAGAATCGTAGATTTTGATGCAAAGAAGGACATTGAGCCTAAGGGATCAGCTTCACCAGAGGAGTCACCTAGGGTCACTTATTGGCTATGGGATTTATTTCCTCTTTTGTCTATGTATTTTGGCTTTTTATTATATTTTGCTAGATAACCGTATAACCTTGTTGAAGGACTTTTATTTTGTGGTTTTGTATAAAAAACTCTCGTACTTAGTTGGCTATTTTTTATTTATCTGCTACGATGTTTGCTGTACACTTTTTGCATATACACTCACTTAGCACTTGGTGTTTGGGGTGTGTGACTTGTGTTGTCATCATCCCGGTGTCACGATTCCCTTCTTTTCGTACGTGGTCGGGGACGCCACACAGAGTACTGCCCAAAAAACCGAACTATGAAAGTTGTAAGTTCAGCATCACATCTGTGACGTCTAGTCAACCTCCTCTAGTCTGCCAATGTCTGCTCCCTACTTTGATTCTGACACATCGCCTACCATTCGAGGGGAATGGTAGTTGGGACTACAAACGTAAGATTTGATTACAAATCTCAGCAAGTTAACAGGAAAGTTCGACACAAGTTAATGATGCATGCATGGCAGTAAATGCATGAATGCACAATCAACGTCAATAGTAAGCATGATATAACTTGACATAATATGGCATGAAATAATAAGCATAACGTAGCTTGACATAACATGGCATGAAATAATAAGTATAATGTGACTTGACATAACATGGCATGAACTGACATAGCTTAAACTGAAATTGAACTTGACCTTGACTTGACATGACATGAGTGTGAACTTAAAACATAACATGAACTAACAACATAGCATGAAAGTAAACTTGAAACATAACATGGATTTGAAACATAGCATGAATATGAACGTACATAACATAAAAATGAACTTCAACATAACATGAACCTGAGCATAACATGACATAAACGTGAACTTGAAACATAACATGATATGAACATAAACTTGAAACATAACGTGAACATGAACATAGCATAACAAGAACGTGAACTTAAACTTGACCTGAACTTGAACTTAACATAACGGCAGAATACACTCCTTCACCATAATACTTAATAGTGCATAACCATGACTGCAGTACCAGGCAGCGCGTATCATCCTTCTGTAATACGGTAGAATATACTTCTTTACTGTAGTACTCGGTAGCACATAGCCTTAACCGCAGTACCAGGCAGTGCGTATTATCCTTGACCATAATACAACTTAACTGATTTATCCATCTGTAATATGGCAAATTATACTCATTCACCTTAATACTCGGTTGTGCATACCCTTGACCGCAATACCAAGTAACGCGTATCATCCTTGACCATACTACACATTAACTGATAACTGAAACTTAGTTGTTCTCAAAATACACAAATGTATTCGAGACCAAACGTGACTGGAATATGAAAAGACAGAAGTCCTGAGGTCACATAACATAACTTGAACATAACGTGAGAGACATGACTTACTTGAGATAGAAACATTTTGTAACATGACATAACATGTAACAGACAATATTTCATAATATGGAATACAAGTAATAGATAACATTTTGTAACATGTCATACATGTAACAGATAATATTTTGTAACATGACATAACATGTGACAATGAATATTACGTGGCAATACATACATATAGTACATGAAGTACGTAATGTAACATACTTGCAATAGATAGCAACATGTGACATAATATATTATATAACAGATAAGTATTTCATGACAAAATAATTCATGTAACAAATAAATATGTAATGACATGGAATGGCATGGCATCTATAACAACAAACAAACATAAACTATAGTTCCCTTACTTATCGCACATGCACATTAAACTAAGAGTAAGTTAAGAGGTAACTTACTTTGACTGTCGCATTCTACAAGAATAAAGCGCAAAATACGATGAACTATAAGAGGGCATTCTGAAAGTTAAAAATTTAATTACTAATAATAAATGTGAAAAAATGCTAACTTAGAGTAAAATTACCATTTTACCCTCTATATGTGAGAAAATGACTATTTTATCCCTAACTAAAGGATTTCACATCCTAACTCAAAAAATTTCTAAATTTTACATGCCTCATGTAAATTTTGTCTTAAACTCAAATATCAACTCAGAAAAATTTAAAACAATTCTCAACTATGGAAAACTCACTATGGCCAAAACATTCATAGGTCATTTCTCATTATTTTTGTCGCAATTGTTTTCAACTTTAAAACTCATGATTAAACCAAAATTTTGCAACAAAGATCTTCCTATCCTAAGTTTAAAAACATACTTAAAACATCTATTAAGAAAAGGCTAATTATCAACACCAAACTATTTGTAAAAACACCCAAACTTTTTAACAAAAATTAAACCCTTGAATCATAAGTTTTGACCTTAATCAAAACATCTCCAAGAATTTCAAAAAATCAAATCTTACTTCTAACATATTCATAACATCATGCTAAGATAAACCATGCCTTAAATCATCCAACAAAAGTTATCAAAAATCACAAAACAACACTTAGAGTTTTCGATTCTACACTTAGTCCAAAAACATAAACTTCTTTCCTAACTAACTTTGATCAATCTCTTGATACATGGCTTAAAAAGATGAGATCTTCAAACTAAAACATCACATGGTTTAAAAATTTATCCTAAAGAAGATCCAACCATCAAAATTAAAATCATATGCCTAAAAATCAATAAAACATGGACCTAACCCAAAAACATCAAATCATAGCCCTTACCAAAATCTTCTTGCATGGAAAAATCACATCTTTGAAAATAATACTAAATATCTTCAAAATAATATCCTAACATGCATATAAGAGGCTTAGGATCATCACATAAAAATATCAAAACCTTTGGAGTAAGATTAAATCATGAAATATTCAAACTTTCTCAAAACAAAAACTGTTTTTCTATTTCCAGTTTTCAAGTTTCTAGATCTAAGGAAATATATCATCAAAAACTTAAGTCATGCAATAAAATCTCAATAATTCATAAACACAAGCTAACAACACTCCATAAAATTTTTGGACCAAGATATGTCCATTAGTTTGGTCAAAATTTTCAAAACATAACATATTCTCCGGTTTCAAGCTTAGAATGACCTTTCCATGGTTAAAAAGACTTTTGATGGATCAAATGACCATGGAATGAGACCAATAAGATATCCACAGAAACTAAACTCAAAGTGGAACAACTTTTATGATGTACTCATTGTGATAAAATATATTAAAAGGGTCAAAAATCTCCACGCAAAAGGACATAAAATATGCACGAGAGATCTCTTTTGGGTTTCTCTCTAAGAATGGGGTGAAGGAGTGATGAAAGGGAGTGAAATGTGTCTTGCACGACTTTAGACCTCTAGAGGGGGAAGGTATGGGCTTGAATAACCATTGAATATAGGTGGCTATATCACATAAAGTTGAGAATAGTGAAGGGCAAGGACTGCCTCCTACAGCTATGACTTATGGAGGGTGATGAGGTGGATTTCTCCTTCACATCAATGTACTATTGGGTGCAGCCAAGGATAGTGGATGGTATGCCATGTGGGAGAGGAAATTTCTTCAAAAATATTTGCCAAGGTATCTAAATTCGTTGGCTTCAGTGGGCCTCAACCAAGTGGGCTTCAATTTGGGGTTTAAAGGGGATTTGATTAGAGTTTGAGATGCTATCATGCCAAAATCCAATTTCTCTTGGCCCAATCAAATTTTTTAAGATTTAAAAGGTAAGATAATGATGTCATAACAAGAATTTGATAAATTAATAGCACGTAAAAGTGATTTAATTAAGTGATTTAACACAATCCTAGAAATCAGATCAAAAAGGGTTTGGAGACCAACTTTAGGGTTTGGGGAAACTGTGTAGGGTTTCAGTTTCAACCAAGTTTTTGGGGTTTCAATTGGATTCCAAGCATTTAGGGTCTCACTAGGGTTGAAACCCTCTTTGGTCTGGCACATTTTGATTGATTAGATGAAAGAATAAGGGTTCACTTAGGTGGCATGATCTCACACCTTGATTCTTTCACAATCCATCTCATGGTTCCTCTTTGTGCCCCCAAGTGTCCAAAACTATTCACCAAGTGTGGCTATGATCTTGCCAAATGTCCAAAAAAAACTTTTCTAACCTAATTTAAACACTCCACACTATGAGTTTGAAAACACTGCGCTAGGTGTTACTATTGAGATTACTATTTACTTCAAAAAAGTGAAAAATAAAATTTAAACTAAAACATCCTAAATATTCATACAAACCTAACTGTACAATTCATTTATCAAGATTCTACCCTAAAGTGTTTGAATAAAAGTAAAATGCATTTTCGAACAAACGTATTGTCCGAAAATTGAAAATGGGATTATTGCACTATAAAATCCTAAATAATCAACTAAGTCTAAGAGCGCAAACCTTAAAGCATTTTGATATTTCTAACTATCTCAAATAAATAAAATCGTACTTCTAGCACCATAATAAGTGATAGCACTAACTATGCTAATAGACTAAAACCTATGTGATTAGTCAATTCGTGAAAACTTACGGGATTTGCATGAGATTCCTAAAACCTATAGAAATTCCACCTTGAATTTGTAGTGGACTGTTACACATCGGGTTCAACAATCTCCAAATTTTTTATTATGACAAACACTTAGTAGAACTTTGAGGCCTGTAGTAATACTTAGGCTCCCCCTAAGAATGTGCATAGTTCATAAACTGAATGTGATAGACGTACAAGATTACCGCATAAGTTCATAAGGTCTATAATCATAATAGTACTAAAGACCAAGCTCCTTAAGTACAAGCAGGAACTAAAGCAACTACCAGGCTAATACATTGAGTAGCTCACGCAACTCGGTCAAGGATGTCATAATACTAACGATAAATCAAAGAATTGAAGCTATGAGCTCCGCACCATGTTGTTGTTGTCTAATCGACATTCTCCAGTCAATCTGTGATGACCCGCTTTTGCGTGTATTTTCACTGAATGAGTGGTTTTAATTTAATTAATATTATAGTGCTTTTATTTTAAATTATCGGATTTTAATTGGATTTTATTTTCTGTTGAGTTTAAAATTGCTGGTTAATTTATTTTAGCTCGTTTTTGGATTTAAAATTTAATAGTTGGTTTTTACTAGTTATTTATTATATTTTAGCTTGACGTTGTGTTTAAAATATTTTCTTGGTGTTTATTTATTTATTTGATGTAGTGTTTATTTTATTTTAGTCGTTTATGTTTTTAATATCGTTTTCGGCAGATCAGTTTCTGGATCCCGGAAGTGAAGTTTGGACTTCATTTCTTTTTCCCTTCTTTTCTTTTTCCTTTTTTTTCCCTTCCTTTTTCTTTTCCTTCTTTTCTTTTTTTTCTTTCTTTTTCTTCTTTCCGATTTCCTCCCCGCGCGCGCACGTCTCTCTCTCCCTTCTCTTTTTTCTCTTCCGCGCAGCCACCTTTGACGCCCGTTTCTCCGCCTTCCGGTGGAGGTGTCGTACACCACCCCTGCCATTCTATTCCCCTCCCATCAGACTACAGCCCCACCAATTTTCAGGACCATCGGACCCACCGTTAGCTGCCACGAGCCCCTCGAAGTCGCGGCACCAACCCTGTTTTTCACTCTGTCACCGCTACTTTCAACCGCCCAGAACCGCCGTTCGCTGGCGGCATAGCCTGCGACACCCACCCAAAAATCTTCCCCTCCCTCCGGCGCACCACCTCACCAAAGATCTCCCTCAACCGTGCTGCCGTTTGGCCGGAAAAGCGCATCTAAGCCGCACGGTTTTTCACCATTTCTAGTGCCGTCGCACCGCCTACGGCCACCATCTCTTCAGCACTTCTTCCCCTACCTCTTGTCGACCTAACCCACCCATTTCCGGCCTAGATCCGTCGCCGGAGCAGCTCCCACGAGCTCAACTCCGATTTGCCCGTTTTTCGCTTCCACCGCCGTTTCCACCGCCACCCACTGCCGCCAAAACTCACTTCCACTAGCTTCATAAACATCCCTAGACCATTCCCTATCAATTTGGTGTCTTGGTTTGTCCCCGTTCAAAAGTGGGTATTTTGTGAGCCACGGCTACAGTGCATTTGCACTGTTACATTGCTGTACGCCCATCATTTGCCACGCGCTGAACCTTCTAAAAATCATATATAGCGCTGTAAGTATTTTCCAAGCTCTACTTTTAGATTTAAATATATTTTTCTCTTACAATAAATTATCTGGTTGGTTGGTTGATTCCGGACTGAGTCCGAGGAGTTCGGGGGTCGGATGGATTGAGGACGGAGTTGTTTGGTTGATGTGATAATTGTTTGAGATATTTGTGCCTTGATGTTTGCATTGTATGGTGCTCACATTTTCATGTTTAAAAATGGAAAACTGGGTTTTCGTGTAATTGCATGCATGTATATGTGGTTGTGAATGAAAACTGGGCTTGTAAGCGAGAACTGTTTTATGATATAAGTGAACGATTGGATTGACTGGTTTGAGTCAAAGGCACGCATAGGGATGGTGGTAAGCAGGGATGGTGGTAGAGTCCCGCCTGCGATTCCCGCCTACGGTGCACGACGCGTAGGAATGGTGGTAAGCAGGGATGGTGGTAGAGTCCCGCCTGCGATTCTTGGCTACGGTACATGAATGTTTTGGTTAATGGGCCATTTTCTGGGAAAATGGCGAGACTGGTTTTTGGGCCATTATCTGGGATAATAGAGAAGAAAAATTTAAAGGAAAGGTTTTGGGCCAAATGGGATTTTGACGTGTGTGTGGAAAAATATGTTGTTTTATGGGACATGTGCGTTGCATTATTTCATGCATATTGCTTGAGTTATAATATATTTTTATCTAGTGGTATTTGGATTTTACTTACCTGCGGCACCATTTTTGGTACCGTAGATTTTGGTGCAGAATTCGAAGAGGAGGAGGAGGCTCAGCCCGAGGATGCGGCTCCGCCGGAGATCTGAGTTGAAGTTAATGTATTGGTTTTGGGCTTTGAAACAATATTTGTGACTTGTAATATTTTATTATGTATCTTTGAACCGCTTTGTATTTTATTTAAGAACAATTCTGGTACTTAGTTTTATGTCTTTGCTATCCGCTGCGTATTTCTTCGTGCACATGTGTCGCTTGCACACACTTGGCACTCGTCGATAAGGTGGTGACCCGTGTTGTCACCATCCGGACGTCTCAATTTCCCCGTGTTTGTACGTGGGGATTTGGGGGGCGTCACACAATCAACCTCTGGTGCACCTTTAGATCCTAATACAAGGTCTACATTCAGAATGGAATGGTAGTTGGGACAACCACGGTGAGATTTGAGATTTGATTACAAATCCCAACAAGTGAACAACCAACTTAAACTGATAGTTTAAAGATGCATGGATGACAATAAAAGTATGAATGTAAAACATGAACTTGACGTGACTGACAAATAGCATGACATGTACTGACATGACTTGAACTGACATAAAATGAACAAAACTGACTTGGAATAAACATGACACAAAACTGAACGTGAAACTGAACATAAATTGAACTTCAACTAAACGTGAATAGAACTTGAACTAATCATGAATTGAACTAAAATTGAACATGATTTGAAATGAAACTAAACATGAAACTCTAACAATCAGAATGATTACTCTAAGAGCATTTAAAATGAGAAACCTTAACAATGAGAATGATTGTGCCCAGAGTATTTTAAATGACATAGCCTAACAATCAGAATGATTACGCCAGGAGTATTTCAAATGAGATTCCCTAAAAATCATAATGATTACGTTCAAAGTATTTTAAATAAGATACCCTAACAATCAGAATGATGACACCAGGAGTACCGAATAAACTTTACCCTAACAATCAGAATGATTATGCCAGCAACATTTTAAATGAAATATCCTAACAATCAAAATGATTATACCAAGAATACTGAATAATACTCTACTAATCAGAATGATTACATGATGAGCATTTGAGTAGAGGTATTTGAACAATCAGATTAATTACGCCGGAAGTACCTTGCGTGAGTTATCAATGGAGATACTCGAGACATGACGTGATATGAAAAAACTATTTTCAATATGCACTATGTACTCGAGACACGACATGACATAAAATGAAAGAATATATGACCTGATGTAATGTAACATGACAGGTACGTGAAATGAATGATCTGGCATAACATGAAACAGATGAATATTTTGTGACATGCAGTAATGTGTAACAGATAATATTTTGTGGCATGATATAACATATAATAGATGAACATTTCATGACATGGCATAATGTGTAACAAATAAACATTTTTTGACATAGTATAATGTATAACAAATATGCATTTCATGACATAGTAAAGTGTGTAACAGAGATATGTTTCATGACATGATAAAATATGTAACAAAAATACATGTAATAACATGGCATATCATGACATATATAAGAACATAAAAAATTGTTCTCTTACCATCACACATACACAATATTCAGACAGTAACATGACGAATAAAAATGCATGAATTAATAGAGATATTTCTAAACATTAGAAACTCCTCACTAACAACTCAAAAACATAAAAATATTGAATTAGAATAAATTTACTATTTTACCCCTCTACATGTGAAAAAATGACTATTTTATCCCTAATTTAAGAATTTCACATCTTAACTCAAAAAATCAACAAAATTTATATTCCTCATATAAGTTTTGTCCTAAATCTAAATATCTAATTAGAAAAAATTAGAACATAACACAACTAGGTCAAACATGCATAGGTCAAAACATGTATAGGCTAAAAGTCTTGCTTTTTGTTGCAATTCTTTCAAATCTTATCTTTCATGCTAAAGCCGAAATATGCAACATACGAAAATCACATCCTATGCTCAAATAACATACTAGAACAATCAACAAATTTCTTCAAAATAAAACTTCAAGTATTTGGACCTCAAGAACACCCTTTGATGTTCATGGTCTAACTCTTTTCAAAACAACTCCAAGGACTTCGAAAGTTCAATAACATGCTCTCAATACATTAATAACACATTTCAATCATCAATCCAAAACCACAAAAAGTCACAAAACCAAACTTAACACAATCGGTTTTCACCCTTTCAGTAAAACTGAAAGCTATGTGGTTTGGTTTTGATCAAACCATTAGCTTTCAAACCTTTCATGAAATAAATCATAAATGAAAACCATCATATGCTTAATAATCAAGTCTTAGATTAGATTTAAGCATCAAACCTAACATCACATGAAAAAATTTGCATCAAAACATAGATCTATCCAAAAACGTCAAATGCAAGACCTATACAGACGTTTACACACAAGACCTATCTGAACCTTTAAAATCAATACCACAAATCCTCAAAGTAACGTCCTAACATGTATATGAAAGTCCTAGAAACATCATATGTGAGCATAAAAACCATTGGTGCATGCTTTCACAACAAAAACCTAAGCTTATTCAAAATAGAATTTGTTTTCATACTCCCAGTTTTCAACTTTTTATATCTATGCAAAAGTCTTATAAAAAACCAATAACATGCAATGAATCTCTATCAAACTTGTATACTAGCATGTTAAATATAATACATAAAAATATCAAACCAAGATCTTGTCAATAATACCATAAAAAAATCAAAGAATCACACATTGTCTAGTTTCACACCAAGAATGACCTCTTCATGCGTAAATAAACTTGTTACCCATCAAATGACCATAGAAATTTATACAAAACATACCAAAAGAAACTAGACTTGAAAAAGGAATAACTCAAGTATGATAATTTGTGAGAAATCACTTACAACTACTTTGAAAAAGTTGAGTAAGGTAAGCCAGAAAAACTATAAGAGTCTCTCTAGTTTCCTCTCCAAGAAAAGTCTTCAAAAGTGATCAAATGCAAGGGGAATGGACAAAGATGACACTTAAACATCTAGAGGGGTGATAGGAGATGTGTGAAAGACACTTTGAGTGATGAGGTGTCAGCTAAAACCGTGAGTAAAAATAGTGGGCAATAGTGCATGGTTTTCAGCCAAGGAAGTTCCATGTGAAGGCTGGTGGTGAGGTGGCTTTTGGCCTTCCCATCAACCACTATTTAGGGCTAACACTGGTAGTGAAAGGAAAACCTTGGCAGGGGAAACTTCCTCCACAAGCCATGCCTTGGTGGTGCAATTTTGTGGGCCTTAATGGGCCTTAACCAATGGGCCCTTCATTTGGGGTTTCAATGAGGTTTGATTGGGATTTGAGTTTCTATCAAGTCCATATCTAATTTTTCTTAAACCAATAAAATTACCAAGATATAAAAGAATGAATAAGGATGTAATAACATGAATTTGAGTGGAGACTAAGCTACAACCGATTTCAATTAGAGTTTCGAGGCAAACTTTTGGGATTTGGGGAAACCATTTGAAGTTTCAGTTTTCACCAAGATTTTGGGGTTTTAATTGGATTCCAAATGACTCAAACAATTCAAAATGCATTTTTGAACAGTTTTTGTTCAGAAAATGAAAATCATTTTATTGCGCTATAAAATCATGAATATTCATCTAAGACTAATGGCACAGATCGTTTATAATCCTCACGCTCCTAGTACCTCAAACAAATAAAATCACATTTCTGGCACTGTAGTGAGTAGTAAAAATAACTATGCTGACAGACTAAAACATACGCAATTGCTCGATTCTTGAAACCTTTTTGGGGTTTCTACAAGGTTCCTAAAGCCTAAAAAAATTCATCGATTGAATTTATGGCAGGTTGTTACACTACCACCTTGTCCTCTTGCATTAAAACATGACCTAAGCCTTACTTTGACGCATCACTAAACAATACAAATGACTTATTTAGTTTGGGTAGAGCTAAAATAGACGCCATAGTTAGCCATCTCTTTAGTTCCTCAAAGCTCAGTTCACACCAGTCGATCCAAATGAACTTAACGTCTTTCAATGTCAATGCCGTGAGAGAACTCGATAATTTAAAAAATCCCTCCACAAAGCTATGACAATAATCGGCTAACCCCAAGAAACTCCTAATCTTATATATTGAGGTGGATCATTTCCAATCCATCACCACCTCCACCTTACTTTGGTCTACCATGGATCCCTCCCCGAAAACTACATGGCCTAGAAACCTTACTTCCTCCAACCAAAATTTGCACTTGCTTAGTTTGGCATACAACTGGTAGTTTTGGAGGGTCCTTAGTACCATTCTCATGTGATCTCTATGTTCCTTAACATTTTGGGAGTACACTAAGATATCTTTTATAAATATCACCACAAATAAATCTAAGAATGGTTGAAATACCCTATTTATGAGATCCATAAAAGCTGTTGGGGTATTCGCCAACTCGAAAGGCATACAGTGAACTCATAATGATGGTACCTAGATTGGAGAGTCATCTTAGCTACATCGTTTTACTTAATTCTTAGTTGATGGTACTTAGATCTGACATTGATCTTGGAAAATACTGCAACTCCTTGCAGCTGATTGAATAGATCATCTATCCTAGGCAACAAGTACCTATTCTTAATAATCAACTTGTTCAACTCCCGATAATCAATGCATAGCCTAAGGGTTCCATCTTTCTTCTTCAAAAATAGTACTGGCACTCCCCAAGGTGAGGTACTAGGTCTAGTGAACCCTTTTTTACCAATAGGTCCTACAATTGATTCTTCAATTCCTTTAACTCTGTCGGGCCATTCTATATGTTGCTCTATGGATTGGAAAATTCCTTGGTTCTAAATCAATTGTGAACTCAATTACCTAGTAGTGGCATCCCTGGTAATTCCTCAAAAACTTTCAAAAATTCTCTTCATATTGGTATGTCCTCCACTTCCTTACGCATCTCTTTTCTTGTGGTTGGATGGACTAGGTAGACCTCAGTCCCTTTTATCAACTTTTGCTTAGCCTAAAGTGAGGTAATAACTAATGGTAGTGGGCAGTATCTGCTTACTTTAAAGATCCTAACCCCTATTCTTGGTACTCGAAAGGTTATAGACCTCAAACGGAAATCTATACTCACAAAGTGCCTAAACAACCAATCCATTCTTAGGATAACGTCAAATCCTAACATACTGAGTACAATTAGATTAGCCTCCAAAGGAAAACCCTCTACCTCCAGCAGACATTCCTTAACTACTTTGGTACAAAACACCATTTCTCTATTCATTAGTGCCACCGTGACTCCTTGGCTCATTGGTTGTGTCCAAAGGCCAACCAACCTAACCAATGTGGAAGATGCAAACGATTAGAAAGCTCTTGAGTCAAATAAGGCGCTTATGTAGACTTGTAACACTTTAACTCTCCCTATGATAATCATCACTACTTGTTATATGGAAAGGACTCCTACGAATGAAGTTAATTAAGGCGAGTTATAGTCCAATACATGTGATGACACTGGCTTCATGAGTCTGTATGGCATCCTGATCAAGCTCTCCCAGAGTAAGTGCTTATACCCTGACTTGCACATGCTGTCTTATGCCTCCACATCCTCCTCCTAGAACTAATAGCTACACTGGTGGTTCTTGGGGACAATCTCAAGCATAATGTCTTGTCTGGCTACACCTATAGCACATATTCTGGGTTTGTCGACAATCCCCTTCGTGTGTTCTATAAGAAACATTGCACACTGGCATTCTACCACCCGTTCGTGAACCTGAATGATTGGTTGTTCTTGAACCTAAACAACCAATTCATTCCCAGGATAACGTCAAATCCTAGCATCTGACGTAGGAGTACGAATCAAGACATGCTTGAGACCCTCTTTCAAGGGAGGTTAGAGGACCTAGCATGTGGACCATGCTTGGCAATTTGTTTCTATCATCCTGCAATGTAACAAAGAAGGACTAAAGAAAATCCTTACCACAGATTTGGAGTCAAAGATATGTTAGAAAAGACATTTGGCAATCCTACCCTATTTAAAGGACTTGGATATGGGACAAGATCTTACGTTTGAGATTTCATTCACCAAAAATCTCATGAAGTCAATGCTTTGGAAAGAAAGGAGTAGAGAGGCGACTAGAGAGCTTCCAACGTAGGATGGTGGGTTAGCTTCTAAGACAGTTCTAGGTAATGTGTGATGAATGTTGTGAGTAAGAGGCATTGCATTATCTTTCTAAATTCTCTCCCCCATTCTACAATCGTGAATAAGTATTTCAATCATTATGTTTATACCTATATTTACACAATGATATGCAATGTTATGAATGTTTTGATGTGTTACCTATTTTTAGTACATGACTCTGAATCCCTATGTGGAAACCCCTTATCTCTATGTGAGAATGTTTATCTTTGTGTGAGAAGTCCATATTGTGAATCTATATTCATGGGATGAGACGGGACGAAGAATTCCTTGAACAATTCCATGAAATGTTGCCACATGTTTGAAGGAGAATGGCTCGTGGGGATTGGATTGGAATGCTGTTGTATTTGGCCACCCTTGATAGTCAGAATGTGGGATCCACCGGTGTATCATGTGGTGGTGTCCTCGGGTTGGTTGGCTAGATAGAAGTGTCCCCAGTGCAACAAGTATCTCTGTGTGTGAAATCTGTGTGAAAAATATCTGTCTGTGTGATGAACATCTGCCTGTTTGGTGAATATCTATGTGATAAGTACCTGTGTGGTAGAAGAATGTTACTAGCTAAAAAAGACTGGATACTAGTTTTTACAAGTTTTATTCTTATATTGGAGATGGATTATTCCTCACCATACTATTACTAATGTAGTTTTGTATTTTGCATTAAAAGGGCAATGAGCCAAGAGGGTGATTCCTCACCATGCCTATGTATGTAAGTGTGTTAACTAAGAGGGTGATTCCTCACCACACATATACGTGTATGTCCGGTATTTTCATGAAAAGTGTTCGTAGCATTTTTGGTACCATTATCTCTCATTAGAAGTCTTGTCATAATTGCCTAACCTACCTATGGTTTCGCTCTCAGGATCATAGATTCTAATGCAAGTTCAGACCTTAGCATGATGCCCTAGGAAGAAGAGTCAATCTTGCCAGAATCCTAAGTACAGAGAGTAGTACCCACCTTAGTATTAGTACCTGTTGTAGCTACCTAGTGCCTTTCAGTGGTATTAAGTCTGGTGACTATTTGTAATTGATTTGCCATCTTATGACGACTAACCTTGTGTATTTTTCGATGATGTATTATTTTGGGATTTAATGAATGGAGAGAAGCCCCCTTTTGTCGTGAAATTTAGCATTCTGGTATTTAATAGTTAATGTTGTTATGATAATGTATTCTGTTGTGATTTCTTAAATAAACATCTTACACGTGTACTTCCTTCTGAAAAATTACACGCCTATTTCAATTCCCTCTTGGGTGTTGACCGTTGGCTAGCATCCTTGGCACTAGGAATCCTCTCCTAGACCTTCATGATGAGTGGGGTGCCACAAGCGAAGTCTAGATAGCAAAAATGCATGACGGAAAGGGAGGGGATGGTCTATGAGAGAGAGAAATTAGTGAGGGGGGTGAAGAGGTAGAGGAAAAGAGAACAGTGCATGAGTGGGATGGTACTTACCATCATTCAACAAGAATCCAACAAGAAAGCTTGACAGAAACATGATCCTGGGAGGAGGTGGGGGCGTGCTGCACCAAACAACAAGACCCACTAGAATCGACGAACGGATGAGAGAAAAGGGAGAGAGAGCTTGAGGGGAGTAGGGCACAGAGAGATGGAGATTTTGAGTGAAACTGAAATGGTGTGATAGGGAGATGGGGGAGAAAGTGACGGGAAGGAGAGAAAATCTAGGAGAAAAGAAAACCGTCAAGGGTAAGAAAGAGGGAAAAGAAAGAAAATATACATTACCAAAATGACGGTATTTTCCTCCGTAGCTAGACTTCTTTGTGGTTCTGGCTTGGGTGTTACAAACCACACCGGTTTCTCGAAACCAACACATGACGCTCAAGTTCTTGTGTGTTTTCTTTCTTTTCCAATTGGTTATTTGACTATTCAATCACGAGGGCCCCTGACTTTGATGTCTATACAAAAGGCAACATAGAGATTGTTCAAGATAAATAAAAAAAAACATTTCATAGCTAATAAAAATTACCAGAAGGGTGGAGACTCATACAGAATGAGTATAGTTGACTCCACAAGATTTTCAAAGCTACATATTTCCCTCACATCAGATTTAGTGGGTTTGGGTGTTGAGAAGTGTTGAGGAGAGTTGTGAATAGTAGTAAAAAAGTAGGTGAAAAGTAATAATAAAGTAATGAATAGTAATAAAAAGTAGGTAAAAAGTAAGAAATAGTAGTAAAAGTAGGTGAAAAGTAATAACAAAGTAATGAATAGTAGTGAGAAGTGTTGAGAAGAGTTGAGGTACTCTCCGTACCCCAACGCACCCTAAGTGATTCAGAGTTAGGACACAATCCATCCTATGTATGGAAGGGAACCTGGTCAATCAAGGATAAATTGCTTCTAGGTTATAGATGGAGGATCGGGAATGGGAGAGGTATAAGCATATGGAATGATAGTTGGATTCCTAGTTTTGGAGACCTTAGACAAGTGGAGGGTGAGATGCCTAGAGAGGATGAGGCCAAAGTGGAGACTCTCATTTATTCAAACAATGGATGGTGGGACATGTAGAAAGTGAGGAGGATCCTTCCACCTGTAACAGCTGATAAAGTATTGAAGATTATTATTAGCTCAGGGAACCATGAGGATAAGCTGATTTGGGAAATGGAGAGGAATGGGTGTTTCAATGTGAGAAGTGCTTATAGGGTGTTCAGGAGCTTGAGGGCAACAATAGTAGTGGGGGAGAGCTCTACTACCAACAAAGAGAAACAGCTTTGGAAGGGTATTTGGAAATTGAAGATACCCCATAAAATTAAACTGTTTGCTTGAAGGGCATATATAGATGGACTACCTACAAAATCATACCTAAAAAGAATAAGAGCATTTGAAGAAGAGTCATGTCAGCTTTGTTCTTCAGGTATGGAAAATAATTTACATGCTCTTTACCAATGCCCATTACTAAGAGTTATGTGGCAGAAGCAGTTTCCTTAACTAAAAATATCAAATATAGCTCTATAGTTCCTGGTTCCTGGATGTGGTGTTTCAAGTGCAGGATAGCAGCATCAAGGATGAGCTCAAGGCTTTTTTCATGATTGCTTGGACATGCTAATATACAAGGAACCAATGACTTTTCGAAGGAAACCAAAGGACTATTGAAGAAGTGATCAACTATGCTCTCTCTATGCATAAGTCTTTCAAGTCAGTGAAGAGTGCCAATCACTACAGCGTCAAAAGACTAATTCATTGGCAGCCACCTCCTTAGGGTGTAGTTGAATTCAATGTGGATGGAGTGCAATTTTCCATGAAGACCACAGTGCAGGTGTGGGATTGATTCTAAGAGATTGTGAGGGTAAAGTATTGATGTCGATAAGCAAGAAAAAATAGGCTATAATGGACTCATTGGAGATTGAACTCATTGCAATTCTGAGAGGTCTACAATTCTGCATTCCTCAAGGACTTGAAGCACTCTGTATTGAAAGAGATTCTCTTCTTTTAGTCCAAGAAATTACAATCTTTGCATGCTCTAACTCTATCCTTGGAAATATAGTAACAAACATTCAGCAGTTAATGGAGTAGATACCAAGTTGTTCTATTTCTCACATCAATAGAGAAGCCAATGAAGCTACACACAAACTAGCAAGATTTGCTAGAAATGTTGAAACCATTAATGTATGGTGGGACTCAGCTCCATATTGTATTCAACAAGTCATGTGGACTGATTTGTTTTTGTAATGTGTTGATGACACTAACGAAATATTTTTTCCTACCAAAAAAAAAAAATACCACAAAACGGCAATAAATAATTATGACGATGATTTTTTTAAATTAGTAAAATCATGATATTATCACTTGCCTAAATCATCTCACATTAGTTGTGCCTTGCTGCTGTTAAATTCGGTCTTTGTCAGGTGTCCGATCAGAATTTGGCTTCCGTGGGTACCACACCTATTTCCACACTCAATTCGCGCTCTTTCTGGTTCGAGACATGCCGTCCATAACATTTCCTCACCTTGTGAGTCCTTTCCCAACTCGCGCTCCTCGTTGTTCAAGATATGTTAGCCATAACGCTTACTAGCCGAATGATTATGTTGTTCCTAGCATGTCTTATCTCGCACCCGACGCTTAATACTTAGACTGCCTGAACTTGCATCCATGGGCCGACTGTTTTCATTGGGCTAGGCCTGCACCCAACAAATACGTAGATGTTGTTATAAACCGACTTGTATGACCACCTTTAACCGTCATAATTAACCGTCCTTAGCCGTCAATTATGACGGCCCATAGTCGTTATAATTGACCGTCCTTATCAGTCATAATTGACCGCCCGTAGCCATCAATTTTGACTGCTCGTAGTCGTCATCTTAACTGTCAATTATGACGGCCAAGACCTCCTTTGTACTTCTATATATATGGGTATCGGTTTTCAATATTGAATCCTACACATTCTTTCATCTCTCTTTCCTTCTTTCTCTCTTTGTCTTTCGCTCTCTCTCTTTTCTTTAGTTTAATAACATGTTATCAGCACGAGGTTCTGTTGATTCTGAAGCCAGTGATCTTCTATTTCAAGTAAATTTTTCAATATATTATTTGCAATCCCCAAGGTGAGTATTAAAGATTATATTCCTTATTATTACTTGATAAAATTCTATATTTATTTACATAATTTACATCTCTGTTATATCTATGGTGAATTAAAATTTCCATAATTTAGATTTCAGTTATATCTGTGGTCAATTTTTATTCACATAATTTATATACAAGTTCTATTTATTTTTTTTATACTTGTTATAAATTATTGATGATAAGATTCATCTTGGAATAGAAATGGAGCATCCCTGAAGGATCGCCCTAAACTAATAATTTTATTGAGTATCTCATAATAAAAGATCTATTGATTTTGTGATATAGTTTAAAGGAGTGATACATGTACCAAAAGCTCATTATGATTAATGTACCTAAAGTTGCATAATTGAAATTGTGTAGAGAAAAGCCACTAAAGAATATCTGTTTAAAATGAATGCCTCGAATGTGCTCCTGAAATAGCAATATCCAGTGCGGAATTTTACAAGATATTCTAAACTTATATCTTGTCTTCTAGTGGCTGAGCAAAATAATGAGTTTTTGTTAAGAAATCATGAGTCACGTCCTACTAGTTCCACATCATTCCCTGAAGTGAATAGTATTGGATTTATATCATTCCCAGAGGCGAATGGTGCATTTTTTCAAAGAAACCAAGAGCTTGGTCGTGGTAATAAATATCTTTATAGTACTTCTATGATTTCGGACCAGAAGCTCGTATTAAAAAAACTACCAGCTTTCTCTTTGACATGATATTATACAACTATTGAATCAAATATTATGATACATTAAAAGTGTTATGATTCAAAATATTTGTATGTTTTTCATGATTAACTTAATCATCCGAAATCAATTACGATAAGTCGAATAATTTTCATATGGACGTCTATAAAAGAATCAAAAGATTCTTTTACTATAAAGTCTTCCCACCATGAGCGGAAAGAAAAATTTGCTTGAAGCAAATAAAATGAAATAATTCGACATTACCTTTATTATCATAAGTGAACTAGAAGTTCAAATAATAATCAATTTATGGATGCAATAAGATAAAAATGTCTCATATTCTAACTGCTAAAATTCTAGCGATGATTGAAGTCCTTGTAGGACAATTAAGAAATTTAGCAGTCTAATGAACATAAGACATGTCTAAAAAAGTGGGAGACCTATTGATACAAAAGATAAAGCATCCCGAAATAGAAAAACACAAAGAAAAGAAATTGGTGCTCCTGAAGAGGCTATACCCACAAAACAAGAAATAAGATCCATCCAAACTTTCTGTACAAAATTCTCTCATAATAAAAACTCCTGAAGAGTATAATCCTCCTGAAGAGTACCTCTTGTAGTGGTTTTTCATGAAATGACTTCCCTTGAAAAGGGACAGGTACCTGAAAATAACGAGATCTCGATACATTTCATGAGTATTGGAGAAATTCTGGATATAAATAAAACCGTTGTCGACAACATATTTTCATATAAGATGGCACTTGACATTATCAGAAGTAATGAAGAAAGTGAGCCAAGAACCGTTAAAGAATACCGACGTAAAAATATTGGCCAAAATAGAAAAAAACAATTCCTGCAGAATTGATATCACTAATAAAATGTGATACATATGGACTTGTAGTCCAAACACCTAAGAGGTGATGCTTGTTGAATATCAATGGGTATTTGTATAAAGGAAATGAAAATGTGATAAATAAATCATGAGTCGGTTTCTCACAGAAATAATATTGATATGTTTTTGAAGTTGATGAAATTATATTGAGGTTTTTATTAGCTTGATAGTTACCGAGAGTTTGGATATGCATGATTAACTGTATATTTATATGAATCACTAGATATGAAATGCATGAAGCATATAGTCCTGAAGTACTTATTCTATCAAGTTTCAAAAATCCTTATATGATCTAAAACGATCTAAAACAATCTAAACGCATGTGGAACAAGCTATTTTCAATATATTTTCAGTATCTAGATTAGCTTTTATTGCAGTTTATATACATGATTTAAATTTTATTGAAGTTCCAGAAGAGCTCATGAAAACTTCACATATTTGAAATATAAATCAGAAACTCTTTCAGCTTCGAGGGGGAGATGAATGAAATTATTAGTTCTAAAATACCATCTCTTAAATGCAAGTGGTATTTCAGATTCATATTACGGTTTTGTAAGAAATGTACATGATTAAATGAGAAATAAAATGGAGCACACAGAACATCTACCAGAAGATAGAAACACAATATGAATATTTGTG
Organism: Carya cathayensis; assembly: GCA_011037825.1. NCBI lineage: Eukaryota > Viridiplantae > Streptophyta > Magnoliopsida > Fagales > Juglandaceae > Carya > Carya cathayensis. The sequence goes on along the minus strand of QGSO01000316.1, from coordinate 544,190 downwards.
AAATATTATTTTATTATCTCGAAACAAAATTACAGAAATTTGAGACTCTTTGCCTCATTTTTTAAACGATCTTGCTCTTCAAAAATTTGCATGGCATCTCTATCTAAAGGAATAGGCAGTCGAAAAGAAGAGTTAAGTAAGGATTTTAAATTCCTATTCTCTTGATTCATTGCCCCTATCTTCATGTTGGACTCTAAAAGAAATCGCTGAAGGATAGAAATTTTCTCGTTGATTTTTTCAACCTCACAAGTTTTGGATTGTAGTCACTGAGAAAATGCGACAATGGTTGATGAGTATTGGGTACCGAGACTCACAAGCTCGTAGATAGCATCAACATCTGATTTATTAGTCAGATCATTATTGTATTACATTATAGCACCTACGGTAGAAGCAGAAACAACTGGTGAACAAGGTGTAGAATACCTCATATATTGGTCACGAGAAGATTGTTGGGTCATTGCAGAGTAAGAATGCAGAGAGAAATTGTAAAGCAAGAATGCAGACTAATTACATAAAAGTGAAGAAAATGGGCTGCAAATGAAGATGAGCTGAATATTTATTTTATAGAGAAAATTATGAAAGTAAGACAAAATTACATATATTAATAGAAGATACGCTAAATACAGATATCTTACAGTTATTTACTAGGTCGTAAAATTGAAAGTAGCTTGCCCCTACTCTCTTAGAAGTTGGACTTTTTCAGATATCCGCGGCAAGATTAAATGCAACTTGTCCTTATTCTCTAAGTATTTGGACTTCTTCAAATATCCGTTACTGCTGATCCTGAAGATCACGGGCATACTGTTTTAGAACCTTATTTTCCTTCTTCAGTTTCTTATTCTTACGACTCTTCGCAGAGAGCTTCTAACACAATTAAAATATTTAATTATTGAGTTGGTTGACCTCATTCAGTTTAGCTAATAACCTCCGAGACATGGTCATACCAGAGGCAAAATATTGAGCACTAAGAAATCTTGATTCTGAAACGACATCAGAATAAATCCTTCTAGAAAAATGAATCTCTGCTCCTATCATAAGAGTAGCATCCTCAGGTGAATAAAAGGAAGGACAGAGCATCTCTATTGTTTCACAGCATCTCTCGTGAATCATTTCTCTACAAGAGACAAGAGATGTAATATCATAGTTCTGCGGCGCTTGACAGCTACAGACGAGCTATAAAATCCTGAAGTGCTTGTCTGGCCTAAAAAGGTGGCCACCATTTTTGTTGAATATGGAGGTTAGCAGCTTAATTTTGATGACTTCTCCACTAACTATGTTATTTACAAGAACTCTAGAAGAGCACAACTCCAGAAGAGTAGTGAATTTAATGTTAAAACGATTTTGAATCAATATGGCAAATTTGTTTACCAAAACATTATCAACTATATCATTTAAAGAGTTGGTACACAATATTGAGATGCATCAGCCAAAGACCTTTCACTATAAAGTATTGAAAAACTTTTATATGGACAAAACTCATCCCCTGAATACTCCAATGGTTGTTTAATAATTTGACGTATAAAAAGACCCATTTCGTCCTTGTGAAGACGATGAAGAAATTTTTTGTCCTGAAGTACCTTATCTCAATGTAATTAGAGCCCTGATGTGTCTTGAAAATTGCACTCGATCTAATATTACATTTTCAGTTAATTTACTTGCAAGATATAGTTCTGTACCAACTCGAAGACATTGAAATGGTATTAAACATGTCATTCGTTACCTCCGAGGTACGATTGATATGGAATTATTTTATCAACATGAATCAAGTCCACAATTAGTTGGATATGCAGATGCAAGTTATCTTTCAGATTCACACAGAGAGATCATTGCAATTCATGAGAAGAAATGTGAAATTGATGTCAAGCAGATACGATCAAGTGATAATTTGATAGATTTATTCACTAAGGCATTACCAACTGTAACATTTAAGAAGATTGTGCAGAACATTGGAATGCAAAGATTTCAAAACCTATCATAATGCACTTTTCAGGATGAGTAAATATTTTGAAGACTAGTGCTGATTGTACTCTTTTTCCTTCGCTAAGATTTTTTCCCATTGGGTTTTCCTTTGCAAGGTTTTAATGAGGCAATCCTAAAGCATTTTGCGGTACATATGAATACTGTACTTTTTTTTCCTTCGCCATTGGTTTTTTTCCCACAGAGTTTTTCCTTGGCTAGATTTTAACGAGACATATTCTTTATATGTGGTCATCCAAAAGGGGAGTGTTATAAACCGACTTGTATGATCACATTTAGCCGTCATAATTGACCGCTCGTAGCCGTCAATTTTGACTGCATGTAGTCGTTATAATTGACCGTCCTTAGCCGTCAATTATGACGGCCAAAACCTTTTTTGTACTCCTATATATATGGGTATCTTTCAAGGTTTTCAATATTAAATCCTACACATTTTTTCATCTCTCTTTCCTTCTTTCTCTCTTTATCTTTTACTCTTTCTCTTTTCATTAGTTTCATAACAAATATGATGTTTTTTCTTTTTTCTTTTTTCCTTTTTTGAATTAGATATGAGATGATGTTATTTGGTATAGCTGAGAGATGCCTAGTGAAAAATAAAACTAAACAACAAGGAAACAATATTCACTTTTCAAAGTCATTAACTTCATTAATACCCCTTCACAAAATTTAAAAAAAAAAAAAATAGTATTAGCGTGTTTATAACAGTAACGATAAAGGATAATTCTGCAATCTTCACCATCAGTACAAACTTCATGGCCCATTGGGCTCTACGCTTGGATCCTGGACTGAAACAAACAAAATGCCGAAATGAAAATGCTGGGCTCTACGTAGTAATGTTTGCAATCGTTTTTTTTTTTCTCTTCGTTTTTGTCTTTTCAATCAAAAAACTGCTTTGTTGATTGATTCTTTCATTTGAAATGAAGAAAGTATCCTTTTAATGCATGATAAACCAAAATACCACATGCTTTAAACGAAATTGATAGGATCTTATTTCCATTTTAGAAGAGCGAGTTTAGAGAAAGAAAAAATAAATAAATAAATACTAGTGGATAAGCAGCCGAACTCTTAAGGAGGTGGTTGAGGTCTCAATGAGGTCGAAAAATGCAAGCAACAACATACAACAACTCCTTCCGANACGCCTATACTTCACAGCACAGTCCACAAAACTACAAAATCAAGCCTAACACTTCACAACCACACTTCGTTTCACAACTACGCAGCGAACTCCACAAACACTAACTACACAGTCTACAGCCAACCAAATCAACTATGTTAAACATAAATAACTAAAGATAGAGGGTTAAGACGAGAGAGATGTGATTGCTGTCGGGAAAGAATCCAAAACTGATAATTTTAGCGGGCTGTTACATTTATTCACATAATTTACATCTCAGTTATATCTATGGTGAATTAAAATTTTCATAATTTACATTTCAGTTATATCTGTGGTCAATTTTTATTCACATAGTTTATATACAAGTTCTATTTATTTATTTTATACTTGTTATAAATTATTGATAATAAGATTCATCTTGGAATAGAAATAGAGCATTCCTGAAGGATTGCCCTAAACTAATAATTTTATTGAGTATCTTATAATAAAAGATCTATTGATTTTGTGATATAGTTTAAAGAAGTGATACGTGTACCAAAAGCTCATTATGATTAATGTACCTGAAGTTGCATAATTGAAATTGTGTAGAGAAAAGCCACTAAAGAATATATGTTTAAAATGAATGCCTCGAATGTGCTTCTGAAATAGCAATATCTAGTGCGAAAGTTTACAAAATATTGTAAACTTATATCTTGTCTTCTAGTGGCTGAGCAAAATAATGAGTTTTTGTTAAGAAATCATGAGTCACGTCCTACTAGTTCCACATCATTCCCTGAAGCGAATGGTATTGGATTTATATCATTCCCAGAGGTGAGTGGTGCATTTTTTCAAAGAAACCAAGAGTTTGGACGTGGTAATGAATATCTTTATAGTACTTCTATGATTTCGGGCCAGAAACTCGTATTAGAAAAACTACCAGCTTTCTCTTTGACATGATATTATACAACTATTGAATCAAATATTATGATGCATTTAAAGTGATATGATTCTATTTGTATGTTTTTCATGATTAAGTTGATCATCCGAAATCAATTACGATAAGTCGAATAATTTTCATATGGACGTCTATAAAAGAACCAGAAGATTCTTTTACTATAAAGTCTTCCTACCATGAGCGGAAAGAAAAATTTGCTTGAAACAAATAAAATGAAATAATTCAACATTATCTTTATTATCATAAGTGAACTAGAAGTTCAAATAATAATCAATTTATGGATGCAATAAAATAAAAAGGTTTCATATTCTAACTGCTAAAATTTCAGCGAGGATTGAAGTCCTCATAGGACAATTTAGAAATTTAGCAGTCTAATGAACATAAGACATGTCTAAAAGAGTGGGATATCTATTGATACAAAAGATAAATCATCCCGAAAGAGAAAATCACAAAGAAAAGAAATTGGTGCTCCTGAAGAGGCCATACCCACAAAACAAGAAATAAGATCCATCCAAATTTTTTGTACAAAATTCTCTCAGAATAAAAACTCCTAAAAAGTATAATCCTCCTTAAGAGTACAAATAAAACCGTTGTCAACAACATATTTTCATATAAGATGGCACTTGACATTACCAGAAGTAATGAAGAAAGTGAGCCAAGAACCGTTAAAGAATACCGACGTAAAAATATTAGCCAAAATAGAAAGAAACAATTCCTGCAGAATTGATATCACTAGTAAAATGTGATACATATGGACTTGTAGTCCAAACACCTAAGAGGTGATGCTTGTTGAATATCAATGGGTATTTGTATAAAGGAAATGAAAATGTGATAAATAAATCATGAGTCGGTTTCTCGCAGAAATAATATTGATATGCTTTTGAAGTTGATATTGAGATTTTTATTAGCTTGATAGTTACTGAGAGTTTGGATATGCATGATTAACTGTATATTTATATGGATCAATAGATATGAAATGCATGAAGCATATAGTCCTGAAGTACTTATTCTATCAAGTTTCAAAAATCCTTATATGATCTAAAACGATATAAAACAATCTAAACGCATGTGGAACAAGCTATTTTCCATAGATTTTTAGTATCTAGATTAGCTTTTATTGCAGTTTATATACATGATTTAAATTTCATTGAAGCTCCAGAAGAGCTCATGAAAACTGCTCATATTTGAAATATAAATCAGAAACCCTTTCAGCTTCGAGGGGGAGATGAATGAAAGTATTAGTTCTAAAATACCATTTCTTAAATGCAAGTAGTATTTCAAATTCATATTATAGTTTTGTAAGAAATGTACATGATTAAAGGAGAAATAAAATGGAGCACACAGAAAATCTGCCAGAAGATAGAAACACAATATGAATATTTGTGAAATATTATTTTATTATCTCGAAACAAAATTACAGAAATTTGAGGCTCTTTGTCTCATTCTTTTAACGATCTTGCTCTTCACAAATTTGCATATCATCTCTATCTAAAGGAGTAGGCAATCGAAAAGAAGAGTTAAGCAAGGATTTTAAATTCTTATTCTCTTGCTTTATTGCTCCTATCTTCACGTTGGACTCTAAAAGAAGTCGCAGAAGGATAGAAATTTTCTCGTTGATTTTGTCAACCTCATAAGTTTTGGACTGTAGTCGCTGAGAAAATGCGACAATGGTTGATGAGTATTGGGTACCGAGACTCACAAGTTCGTAGATAGCATCAACATCTGATTTATTAGTCAGATCATTATTGTATTGCATTATAGCACTTACGGTAGAAGCAGAAACAACTGGTGAACAAGGTGTAGAATACCTCATATATTGGTCACGAGAAGATTGTTAGGCCATTGCAGAGTAAGAATGCAGAAAGAGATTGTAGAGTAAGAATGCAGACTAATTACAGAAAAGTGAAGAAAACGGGCTGCAAATGAAGATGAGTTGAATATTTATTTTATAGAGAAAATTATGAAAGCAAAACAAAATTACATATATTAATAGAAGATACGCTAAATACAGATATCCTACAGTTATTTACTAGGCCATAAAATTGAAAGCAGCTTGCCCCTACTCTCTTAGAAGTTGGACTTTTTCAGATATCCACGGCAAGATTAAATGCAGCTTGTCCTTATTCTCTAAGTATTTGGACTTCTTCAAATATCCATTACTGCTGATCCTGAAGATCATGGGCATACTGTTTTAGCGCCTTATTCTCCTCCTTCAGTTTCTTGTTCTTACGACTCTTCACAGAGAGCTTCTAACGCAATTAAGATATTTGATTATTGAGTTGGTTGACCTCATTCAGTTTAGCTAATAACCTCCGAGACATGGTCATACCAGAGGCAAAATATTGAGTACTAACAAATCTTGATTCTGAAACGACATCAGAATAAATCCTTCTAGAAAAATGAATCTATGCTCCTATCATAAGAGTAGCATTCTCAGGTGAATAAAAGGAAGGACAGAGCATCTCTATTGTTTCACAGCATCTCTCGTGAAGTATCTCTCTACAAGAGACAAAAGATGTAGAATCATAGTCCTGTGGCGCCTGACAGCTACAGACGAGCTATAAAATCCTGAAGTGCTTGTCTGGCCTAAAAAGTTGGCCACCGTTTTTGTTAAATATGGAGGTTGGCGGCTTAATTTTGATAACTTCTCCACTAATTATGTTATTTACAAGAACTCCAGAAGAGCACAACTCCAGAAGAGTAGTGAATTTAATGTTAAAACGATCTTGAATCAATATGGCGAATTTGTTTACCAAAACATTACCAACTCTATCATTTAAAGAGTTGGTACACAATATTGAGATGCATCAACCAAAGATCTTTCACTATAAAGTCTTGAAGAACTTTTATATGGACAAAGCTCATTCCCTGAATACTCCAATGGTTGTTTGATCATTTGATGTGCAGAAAGACCCATTTCGTCCTTGTAAAGACGATGAAGAAATTTTTGATCATGAAGTACCTTATCTCAGTGTAATTAAAGCCCTGATGTGTCTTGAAAATTGCACTCGATCTAATATTGCATTTTCAGTTAATTTACTTGCAAGATATAGTTCTGCACCAACTCGAAGACATTGGAATGGTATTAAACATGTCATTCGTTACCTCCGAGGTACGATTGATATGGAATTATTTTATCAACATGGATCAAGTCCATTATTAGTTGGATATGCAGATGCAAGTTATCTTTCAAATTCATACAGAGAGATCATTGCAATTCATGAGAAGAAATGTGAAATTGATGTCAAGCAGATACGATCAAGTTTATTCACTAAGGCATTACCAACTGCAACATTTAAGAAGATTGTGCAGAACATTAGAATGCGAAAATTTCAAAACCTATTATAATGAACTTTTCAGGGGGAATAAATGTTTTGAAGACTAGTGCTGATTGTACTCTTTTTCCTTCGCTAAGGTTTTTTCCCATTGGGTTTTCCTTTGCAAGGTTTTAATGAGGCAATCCTAAAGTATTTGGCGGTACACATGAATACTGTACTTTTTTTCCTTCGCCATTGATTTTTTTCCCACAGAGTTTTTCCTTGACTAGGTTTTAACGAGACATATTCTTTATATGTGGTCATCCAAAGGGGGAGTGTTATAAATCGACTTGTATTATCACATTTAGCCGTCATAATTGACTGTCCTTAGCTGTCATAATTGACCGTCCGTAGCCATCACTTTTAACTGCCTGTAGTCGTCATAATTGACCGTCCTTAGCCGTCAATTATAAGGACGGTCAATTATGACGGCTAAAACCTCTTTTGTACTCCTATATATATGGGTATCCTTCAAGGTTTTCAATATTAAATCCTACACATTTTGTCATCTCTCTTTCCTTCTTTCTCTCTTTATCTTTCGCTCTCTCTCTTTTTATTAGTTTCATAACAGATATGATGTTTTTTCTTTTTTCTTTTTTCCTTTTTTGAATTAGATATGAGATGATGTTATCTGGTATGGCTGAGAGATGCCTAGTGAAAAATAAAACTAAACAACAAGGAAACAATATTCACTTTTCAAAGTCATTAACTTCATTAATACCCCTTCACAAAATTTAAAAAAAAAAAAAATAGTATTAGCGTGTTTATAACAGTAACGATAAAGGATAATTCTGCAATCTTCACCATCAGTACAAACTTCATGGCCCATTGGGCTCTACGCTTGGATCCTGGACTGAAACAAACAAAATGCCGAAATGAAAATGCTGGGCTCTACGTAGTAATGTTTGCAATCGTTTTTTTTTTTCTCTTCGTTTTTGTCTTTTCAATCAAAAAACTGCTTTGTTGATTGATTCTTTCATTTGAAATGAAGAAAGTATCCTTTTAATGCATGATAAACCAAAATACCACATGCTTTAAACGAAATTGATAGGATCTTATTTCCATTTTAGAAGAGCGAGTTTAGAGAAAGAAAAAATAAATAAATAAATACTAGTGGATAAGCAGCCGAACTCTTAAGGAGGTGGTTGAGGTCTCAATGAGGTCGAAAAATGCAAGCAACAACATACAACAACTCCTTCCGACAAGAGTTTCTGCGAAGTGGTCGGCTCTATTGAAAATAAATGTGTGGGGCCAGGGCCCATTAATTGTAGCGTGTGAATTACATGACCAACTAATCCAACAATCAGCCAGCTGCCTATAAAATTAAACCTTGTGCTCTTTATTGATATAATACTTAAGTTAGGTAAATGCAGCCAATAGAGAAAGCAAAGCAATGCTGCTATCATTGAGTTTTGAGTGTAGACATAAAAAATACATATACCAAAATCATGTGTTGCAAAAGCAACTAATTGGATAATATTTTTATGTATCTGTTGTCTTTTTGGGCAGGATATTACTCATTCCCTAAGCAATTTCTAATCAATACAATCAACTAGCATAATTATTGCAAAGAAAAATAAACCAAACTATAACACAAAACATGCCAACCATTCACAACTTACATTTGAATTCATAGTGGCATTTTTATGTAGAAGAAGGGTAGAACTTAGAAGAAGTTATTGTGAAAAATATACCTTCTAAGTTTTCCCTCTCCTCCTTTGGAGGATGGGGGTTGGATACCCTCTCCTCTTTTAAAGGTTGGGGGATGGATATCTCTGTTTATATTGATTGGTATTTCTCAGATAAATTAGAATGGAAACCTCTGTTATTACAGAGTTTCACATCTCAATAAGTTTTGTCATTAGAGAGTTTTTTGAAATTAATACAATGTCTGTCACAACAAAATTTGTATGCGAAAAAGCCTTAACTGGTGAATAGTTTGGCTTGTAATATGGGTTTTCTCTGTATTTATTAGTCACAAATATAACTTCCTTCATAAATGAAATGAAGTCTATTTTTCATAAAAATTAAAAAATATATTTATATATATAACTTAATTTATAAGAAAATTTAACTAAAATCTTATTAGCAACATGGGTACCTGTACTTAATTCCACCCAAACCCACAGGCCACAAAGCACTGAAAGGAGGGCCCATTTGCAGCCTCCACAAATGATTAACTTGTAAAAGGAAACTCCATTTACACCCAACAATTGGATCATCCTTTTGGGGCCCTCTCATTAAAAGTTGCTTTTAGGAAAAACCAAAGACGAATCTTTTTATTTTTTCCTGTGTGTGTGATGAAATACATGGTTGATTAAGAAAGAAGTCAAACTCAGCACAAGTTGCACAAATAATTATGTCATCTTTAGGATATATGAGGAAATAATTAATTTGCTAAGGATTTATTGAGGCATTTATGGCTGATAATAGTCCAACATGTTGTCAAAGTCGTTATGAACAGTCATGTGAATATGGGGCAGGGGAAGGGAGCAATGAGAGAAACGTTTTTGTACAATAGGGGTTGGAATTAAGCCGCCTAACATGTGCATATTCTTAGGTTACATTATTTGAAGATATGTTTGGAATTCGATTCCAAGAATAACAATACAGATCATAAACAAGTTCAATTATGCATGATTTCTTCTGTTAACATCTTATGATCGATTACATTGGCAGGTCCTACAATGCAATGGGTACCTTTCTTTTATGGGCATATATTATTTTTCTTTTTTAGTGGACCGATATGTAGTACTCATCTCTTAGCTACATCAAATTATCCTCAGTTGGGTTGGTTTTAGAAAAGGACATATACCCTCTCGGCCTTGCTTTTTTTTTTTTTTTTAACCTTCTTACAACTTTGTCCGATCTGATTAGTAGTCACCTTATTCCATGGTTTTTAATTTAAAATAATGCAGCCATCTTTGAATATTGTAAAGTACTAGACCTTGCAATTAAAGAGCTAGCATTGCATGCCAAGGTGTTCTCTCATTCTGTACGTGTACGTCTTGCACGCCAAACTCCACATGACTGTACTCAGCCTCCACCTTAATGTTTCTTTAAATTACTAGCTCGGAATATTGTTAAATCGCCATGCTAGCTAAACAAATTACCTCTCGGTCTCTTTTTCCCAAAGTGAATATATCATCATATTGTGACCATTTATAAGTGTCCTCTCAATGCCACTTAAAACAGATAGTATCCATTTAATTTAGTGTAAGACATGAAATATTTTAATCATTTCACCTGTCAACACAAGGATTTCGGCAAAAAAGAAAAAAATAGGCTAAAAAATTAATGGAGATCAGGATCCCGAAGTGAAAGGTGTAGTTGGAACTTTACCCCATTGATCGATCATCTATTTAATTGCTTTTGTTTTTGGTAAATGGTGGGGTTATGACTTAATAAGGCGTGGCTATTACGATCTCCTACTCGTTAACTTCTCAATAAAAATAATTGCAGTTGCTGGGATTTATTTATAAATCTTTGGTTCGTTGTCAAAAGATATATACATCACAACGATTCTGGACTTTGTTTTCCACGTCCAATAAAATCTGAGATATTTTCTCAATTTTTTTTGTAGATAAACCTATAATCAAAAGGTATTACTTGTAGGTTTCCGTTTCATGTACTTGCCAAGGTTGAATCAAGCACAAGGCATAATCAAATGAAGTTTAAAAATAAATAAATAAATAAAATTTAAAAAAAAAAGACGATGAAATAAATTAAGAAACAGAAACAAAAACATGCAACAGATAATTTTTAATGTTGGGTAGTCAGGTCATAGTCATTAAACACAGACGTACAGACTCCACCACTTTCCGAAGCAGACATTCTGGAGTGAAACTAAAGGGATAAAGAGGTGTGTGGGTTTACCATAAGGTGGTGGCGTAGGCCGGAGCTGCATGCACATCGAGGATGGTTGAGTTAGGCACATCACCCATGTGTTGTCGGCCATCTTAAGTAGTGATCGAATTCTCCTTGACCTGACCCTTTCAATTCTTTTTGTGCTATATATTTACCCTCCGCAGTCCCAAAGCTAGCTAGTTTTTTCACTTTTTATATATCCTTCTCTGAATCAAAGCACTTTAGCTATACAGACTGAGAAGTCAACTCAAATTTTTTTTTGTTCTTTTTAAAACTTTTATATGATCTGTCAAGTTTGATTCCATGCATGCTTTTGTTCCATCTGGTTAATTTTCAATAGAATATAAAAGTAGGAACGTACTTCATTAATGATCATCGGCCTAGATTAGGTGATCACGATTCACCATAACCATTTCTATCTTAAGTTATAGCTGAACTGCATGCACGCAATTGACCTCCCCCAGATTGCACACACAGAGTCTCCAGCCCGTACGTATATAATAGTCAAATAATATTGATGCAACTCATGTGCAACTTTTTTGTCAAGATTAGAAAATTGTCGTCTGCATTGTCGGCTGAAAAGATATTGTTTTTCTTCTTCTTTTTTAAGTTAATTTTGTCTTTTACTTATAAAGAAAGGAGGGATTAATTAATTTAATCCAATGATCTATTATACAAACATTATCCACAAACCTCTAAGGTCAGAAATTATTATTATTATTATTATTTTGGCAGTATCCAAAGGCATTATTAAAGCTCTTCTTTTATCTACTTATAATTGTCATTGAGATTAGAACTTAGAATTTAAGTGGCAAGCTCGATGAGATCTGTAACATGTATAATAACTGTATGCTACAAATGATGTCCTTTTCATGAATATTGGAGTCATATGGGAGGGAAAACGACATGGTTGTTAAAGTGGTAAGCAGTGGATGACAACTCACCCTTAAATGCATGGGGACCTTAATGAATATACTATATATATAAGAGGGCAGGTTTGATAAGTAATATCAGAATTTTGAGTTGAGATGATTAAAGTTTAAAATATTATTTTTGAGTATTATTATTATTTTGAGGATTTAAAAAAGTTAAATTAGAATTTAAAAATGTTAAATTGTTTATTATATGTTGTTTAAGAATTTGAGAAAGTTATAAGGATGAGATAAAAATTTTGAATTGAAATGAGAATTTTAAGTTGAGATGCTTTTACCAAAGTAACTGCCCTAAAAGTCCAACTTCAACACGTTCAAGCGAAGAGAATCAAACAAGAGAAGTGGGTCATGAGCATTAATTAACGCTATGATCAGTCAACATCCAGTTTTTTCTATAGGTTTTTTTAACCCTTTCAGAAATAGATCAGAGAAACTCTGAATGGTTGTTGATCTATGTCAACCACACAACTCATATATACCCTTCATTGCATTAATGGACGATGCATTATATTGATCCTAGCTAGCTAAATTTTTTGTCTCACTTTTTCTAGCGACGCCTCACGCGGCTTGGAATTTCGTACTTCACTGTTCTTTTTTTTTTTTTTTGGTTCTTTTTTTAAAATTGAATTTCACCAATGATGAGAGAGAACAATTGATAACTCCCTATTCTATCTACACGATTAATGTTGTAATTGTGAACATTTGTTTGTGTGAACTATTAATAAGAACTGCATTTTATCAGTACACGGACCACATCATGATATATCCTCGAAGAAAATTGATTGCATTGCATTGCAGATTTATTTCGGATAAGGCAAGTATTTGTATTAATCCAAAAAAGAATGGACTTTTTAAGGCCAAATTCGCATGCATTAATCAAAAGAGAAATGACTTGTCTATAAATAAAATTCACGAAAGTAAATTTAAAAATTAACGATGCTTAATTGATATTATACGTTAGATATTGTAAAAATTCATTTGCTATAAATTAGATTTGATGTATCAAATCAAGTTACGTTAACTTATAATTTTATTTCTATGAGATTATTTTGTAGATCATGATTTAGCAATTCTCAAATGAAGGAAAAAAAAAAAAAAGAAAAAAAAATGACGATGACCTCAGCTTCTTGCCCAAATTTTAACGCTCAATTAAGAGAAAAGTAGAGACATCAAGTGAGCTATATATACAGTACCCTTTATAGCTCATTTAATACGTAGTAACCAAAATATTTTTACGGGGAACGATATTAAATAGTGTAGAGCGGACTTGATAAATATTATATATATATATCTTCCTCTCTCCCACGACGCCTGATCTCAAGTTCATGCAAAAACTTATATTAATGGAATGTTTTTTTCCTATTTTAATAGCACATAATTAGTGCAATAAGAAAATTAAGAAATTGTGCAAAAAATAATGGTCCAATCACAAGTTTTCTTAGTTGATGAGATAGTAATAAAGAAAGATAATAATTAAAACCGTTATTTTTTATATAACGGTTCAGAATGTTATGGAACTCAACAACCCGCAAGCCTTTCGAAATAACCAGTACATGATGATATATCATAGTACGTAGTATCAAAGTGATCTTCAATCGCTATCCACGAAAGAAATTAACCTCCATAACAAAACAGATTTCTAAGGGCCTATGCACACACATGATCACGCATATTGCACAACAATGCAATGTAATTATTATAACCACGAACTTTCAAATCAAGCAAGTGAAAGCAAAATTAATGAATCAAACCACCGTCCACGTACTACCACGCCACTACCATGCATGGGTCCTCCACATGCACACTAGTTCTCACAACTTTCATGGGGCTACCACGTGATCATCCGGCATCGTGACCACCTATATATATATTAATATTCGAGGAGAAAATGTTAATATACTTCCAACATGGGAAGAAAAGGCTCTAACCTTAGAACACAACACTCACAATCGGAAGGGATACGCTGAAAATAAAATCGGCCTTCACAAGGGAAATCTATTAAGGAGAAGTAATTATTGACCCACTCGAAGCTACCTAAAAAACCCAACCTACCTTCCATAGAAGAACCATTTTCTTTCCTCGATCTTTCTTCTTCTTCTTTTTTTTTTTTTTTTTAATTGTTTACTACTTTAATTTATGAGAAATGTTAGGTTTATATATAGATTTATACACTAATTAACGTACTGGTTTAATATAATTCACCGGATTATATAATTCTTGTTAATGTAAGTCATGTTAGTATGTAAACTTTCTTATTTAAGATTTATTTGTAGACCTAACATTTTTTTATCTTAATATATTCACCTACCTATTATTAAATTATTACAGTGATCATGAAGACCTTAAAATGAAATACAACCATGCATAGATACACATTATATATATATATATATACACACACACACGCACACTAAATATATATAAATATATACAAGTCAGTGTTGCTAATTGAGGCACTTAAATATTTACATTTTTTATTTTTTTAAAAAAAGTAATGATATACCTACAATCTTATAAACGACTACTTATATACTTATTTATAAATTATTTTTTAAAAATATATTTTAATTAAAATATAGTTAGAGAGTTGTAACAAGAATAAGATGATTAGCATTTTTTCTGAAAAATGACGCTGAAAGATTGCAGTAATAATATTCCGTGCGGAACGAAAGCCACAAAATTAACGTGGACCCCCTTGTACTCGAGTGCCATGTGAGCAGAAACATGAAAATAAAAAAATAATAACAATTTAATAAATGAAAAATAAATAATAACTTAAAAAATAAAACTGTATTGGTAATTATATAGATAATATCAGATTAAAATAAAAGTTAAAAATTGAATAAAATTTTATTAAAATATAATTTTTAAAATTTTTTAATTTAAAAAATAAAATTATTAATTTATTATATTTTATATAAATTTTAAAAAAATTATAATAATTATTTAAAGAAGTATGGTATGTCAAACCAAACCGGGCCAAGACAACCCCAGCTTAGTCTCCACGTGGGAAGGCCACGGCAGCAGGATACGTGTAGCTACCATGCAATTTGTCGGCAGAGCTGGTAGGCAAGGCGGCTTTCCCTTAGCAACAAATATTTTTAAAAAAATATTTTAGACATTTCTTAATTCTTACTTAATTTGTATGTGATTTTTTATTTTTATTCTTTTATTTAAATATACATATTTAAGTATTAAAATAAAAAAAATAAAAATGATAAAGTAGGTATTAATTAAGTAAATATGTATACTGCAAAGGGATGTAGAATTTCTCTTTCTTTTTTCTCTAAGAAAATGTTAATTTGGCTTTCTATTTGTTTGTATATGAAAGTGACGCAAAAATAAGAAATTTTAAAATATTGAAGTCATCATATTTAGTAGTTACCAACTTACCATGCAGGAGCCTCGTTTGTCACCCGAACAGACGAACATACCCTTCAGTTTGGTATCCATATTCTTTTCAATTCATTTCATGGTTATAATTTTTTTAAATTTTAATTTAAAATATAATAAATAATTTAATATTTTAAAATTTTAAAATAATAATAATATTAAAAATTAATATTTTATTAATATTTTATTTAACGTTTATTTTAACTTACCTCAACTCATTATCCAACTGCCCCGTTGGCTGCAATTCAACGGTACAATTCATTATTCTCTGGTAATTTTCTCATCACTTGGATAAACGGAAAAGTCCTGCAAGATGTTTTTACTGTGGCCTATAACGAGTTCCCAGCTTAATTCGTGCGTTTGGATTGAATTTTTTTCAATTTGAATTATTATTATGTACAATAACGAGGAATCAAGTATATATGTGCCTTGCACGTGCTCGCTTAACTAGTTGTAATAAAAATGGCAGTATCTCTAATATTTAAAAAATAAAAAAGGAGTCTCTCTTGCAACCGTCTCTTTCAATTTTCAACCTAATTCTTATGGCTCGTTAGGTTTGATTTGCAGAGTAAGATGGGAATTTTTAATTTTAGATGAAAGTTTAAAATATTATATTTTAATATTATTCTTATTTTAGAAATTGAAAAAATTAAATTAAAATTTAAAAAAATTAAATTATTTATTATATTTTTATATGAGAATTTGAAAAAGTTACATTAGAAAATACTATTTACAAGTTGGTATGGATAAGATATCTAGCCAAAGCCTGCATGGCATAGTTTAATTTGAAAGGAAAATTTTAAAATTTTGAGTTTTACAAATAAAATCTTACAGAGATGTGGATAGTAAATTCTAAACACTGATTTGTAAATAGAGGAATTCTAATTTTATATTTCTATTATCTATTTGAGTGCCAAAAGTTCTAGTGCACAAGTCGTGTGCTAATTAGTTACCTGAATAGATAAAAGTGCAAAAGGCTTTTTTTTCAGTTATGAAAAGAAAAAAGGGGAAGTTTTGTTATTGTTGGTTAACATTTTTATATATGGATCACCTGTTACATATATTATATATAACTAATTAATTTAGCAATTTTCATTTTAAACTAACGAATATTGTAGTTTTTCTTACACATTCTTTTGGTTTTCTTAACACAAGTCTTTGTAGCTTTATACCAATAGATTATAACGTATAAAATTTTGGAGGAAGTAAAAAAGAGTGAATTTGTAAAATTAAAAAAGATTTATATGGGTTAACCCATAGAAATCTTTGACTTCCTAATAATTTTTCAAAATAAAAATTTACAAATGTGCCAAAGAGAAAAGTAAAATTACAAAAAATATATCCTTAGGTCTCGTTTCGATGTTTAGATAAGATGATAACTATGCGAATTGTAGTGAAATAGTTTGTGAATTATATTAAAATAATTTGAGTTAAGATGTTTTACAGGTTTTGGAAAAGGAGAGAGAAAATATTTAATAAAAATATTATAAAATTAAAATATTATTAGAATATAATTCTTTAATATTATTTTTGTTTTGAGATTTAAAAAAATATATACTATTTTGTTTGAAAATTGGAAAAGTAATAATAATTAGGTAATGATTAGATGAAAAAAATTAATTTGTGTTGTAAAGAATTTTGCGGTTTGCCTTTTCATTGTAATTTCTGTTTTTAACTTTGAAAAATGCTACTTAACCCCTCAATGTTTCTGTTCAAAGTTATCATTCGAATATTTTAATTTTTTAAATTTTACATAATGATTAAATAAGTGATTGTTCGTAAAGTTGTATAATTGTTTTAATTTTTTTTTTTAATATTTAAGGATGTTAAAAAATTATCTTAAAAAATGATAAAAAAAAAATCCTCTCATTTGTGCAAGCGGGATGCCCAACGCTAGCACCATCCTTTAACTTTATACATGATGTAGAAGTGTTGGCAATAGAATTGAAAAGTCCAAAATTTGACTAAAACTAGAGCTTTTAGCTAAAGGCAAAATTAATAGAGATATTAATCTATATTAGACTAGTCCTCCCAAAGTCAAAATAATAATATATTTTTAATATTTTGCAAATACACTCCATATATTAATTTATAATTTAAGTTTTACTTAAAATTATTATTTTCCAAGTATTTTTTTTCAACCTAATTATCCAATAAACACATTTGAGAATATTTTACTCATAAAATAATATTTAGAAGATGGATAGTGGCCAGCTAAATACTATAGCTCAAAGTAGGATGGACAAAAAACCACAAAACCGCCCGTGATGCAAGATGCTGGAACTGGATGAAATCGGTGAGGAATTGGTAGACAGGGGGCAACATTGTAACAAAACCGACAAATTTCGGTTCGATTGCAATTTGAGGCTAACTCAAATCGTTGAACTGACAGACGCCATATAACATTATTTTTTAAAAATTATACCTATATGAAACGACGTCGTTTCAGTTTTAACTGGAACAGTGTTGTTTAGGGGTTTAACCAATTTGGTTTGGTCTGGTTTTAAATAAAATTTGGAACCAAACCTAGATGAACCAGTTTTGCATTTTTAAAAACCGATTCCACACGGGTTACCTCTCTAAACCGATTTTTCCAATTTTATTGGTTTCGGTCTGGTTTTTGGTTTTAATATACTATATTATATAATATAGTATATAATACTATAGTGATAATATATTGTAGTATATTATAATATATATTATAATTGTGTTATAGATTATAGTGATATATTATAGTATATTATAATATATAGTGATAAAGTGTTAATATAATTATTAATATGCACTATATAATATTAGTATAACTATTAATATAATAAACTATAGTGATATATGATTTTAAAATTTAATATCATATTAATTAGTAATTTATCATATAATACAAAACTATTTTATATATAATTATATATTATATATAAAAATTATATACAATATTAAAAATTAATATATATATTTATATAAAAATCGGTCCCGTTTTAAAAAAAGAAAAATCGAAACCAAACCAATTTTTTCTGGTTTTAAGGAAAAACAAAACCGGTACTGGATCAAATCAATAGGTTTGGTCCCAAAGTTAATACCGGATCAAACCCACTGGTTAGGTCCATCCGGCTTACCGGTTCAACAGATTGTTTTACACCACTAGCAAGCATCGTTTTATGCCTTTTGTTGTGTTTAACACAACCGAAACAACACTATTTAGTATTAAACCAAATGAAGTTATTTTATCCATTATGTATGAAAAATATATATATATGTGGAACGACGCCATTGGATTTGAAACCAAACGACCTTATTTCAAATATATATCGTCTTCTTTGACCTTCTTTCCCAATTCATTTTCTGTTTCTCTCGTCCTCTCTTTCCTCTGCAACTCTCTCTTTCTTTACTCTTACAGACGACCATCGCTACTAGGAGAGAACCAAGAACAGATCGTGAATCGCTAGAGAACCATCAGAGTCGATACGATCAGTTTTTCTTCTCCCCATTAACCAGTCATGATCGGTTGCTCCTCCATTTTTCCTCTCGTTGGTTAGCGTTGGTTTTGCCTAAAAACCGTGTCAAATGGGTCAGTTTTCACCCCTAGTTTAAAAGCTCAAATTGAGCTTCAACTATTCCAATGTAGACCAATTTTGACATAATTAGTTATAATTTAACTAATCACTAGCATTAGCCACCAGTAGTGCTCAAACTTACTAGGTCACGATCATGGGAAAGAAGCTGCTAGGAAACAATTATTATTTCTTTCCATGCTCATGAAATGAAAAATAATGAGAATTAACGAGGCGATAGGGTTTGAATCAAGCTCATCGATATTCTACAGCTAGCCCGAGTCAGTAGTTTAGGTATATGCCATAAGTTGATCACATTATAGTACTAACTGCTTTTTTTTTTTTTCCTTCGTCTATAGCATTTATAGCATGCAATGCTCTCCAATGAGGAAAGTCACTACGATTTTTATTCTTGGCGTGGTCCTCGATGATCACCCATGCCAACCCTAACCTCTACTTTCACGTGCATGGACTCTTTCACCAAGCCCTTCGATCGTCAAAAGAGTAAGAATACACGTCATGACGCCTATTGCCATGAAATATAATGGTCCTTAGAAGTTAGGCTATTGTTGGTGAAATAAAACCTAATCTTTAACCTAATTCATCGTCTCACAGGCCAGCGAGATTGATAAAACGATGTTTTCAATATTATTACTTAAAATAAGAAATTAAAAAAGGTATTTAATTATTCAATTCAAAACGGGCATTTTGCTTCCAAAGGGTCTTATCCCGTAAGAGGGTAAATTATCCAAGCTATATGTTCTTAATTAAGACTACTATGTGTTGAACCTTAGGTTTCAAGTTTTGTGTAATTATATATTTACACATGGATTTTGATGATAACAAATGAATTCAAAGAATGAAGGAGTCTCAATGTAACAGCCCGCTAAAATTATCAGTTTTGGATTATTTCCCGACAGCAATCACATCTCTCTCATCTATACCCTCATCTGGAATCACGCGTATAGATTATCTTTTCCGTAAATCACGTAATTTGTTCTTCATCGACAGCTGTAAAATCATGAGTCTTCCAAGACCACGCCTAGCCTTTCTCAAGCCCAAACTACCACTTTATGTGGTGGACAGCCACCGTACGCCGCCACGTACGTTCCTCCGACGCATGTTCGTGACGAACAACGAGCGACGCGCGGGTTATCCCGTCGATGGTATAACCTTCTATCTCTAGTTATTTTACGTTTAAAATAGTT